>MINK01191481.1:183-10590 GCA_001735545.1 Phormia regina | reverse complement strand
GGTAAAAAGGGATCGAAATGGAGCTCAATGTTAACCTTTTTTTCTATTTATAATTTTACTTAATAATTTTAAGATAAAAATTTTAATGCCACTCAGACCGTCAATACATTGGAATTAAATTTGTCGAAAATTATGTTTTTTAAATTAAAAAGTTTTACTTTTTTTAAAAAAAGAATGGTAATGTCCACCTATATATTTGAGTTAATTTGGCCAAAAATAGCGGAAAAGTGATATTTAATATTTCAATATTTATGTTTGGTTTTCATGTTGATAGAAAAGTATAAAAATGCTTTTCAATTCAAATTCGTTTATTTTTTAACCCAATAAAAATTTAGTTATTTAACCAATTATATAGAAAATTGTAAGATTTTTTAAGGAAAAAAATCGTAAGTGGTTTAGCCTTCGTCTTACAAACTGGTCTGGCCAGACAAATTACAAATTTAAATGTAAATTTCAAATATTTATAATTAAGCTAGAAATTTCCGGTACCCTACTACAATTTTGTTTTCTAACGATTTGTGAAAAAAACAGAATGATAAAAGTTATAAGCAGGGAAACCAAAATATGCAAATGCATGTTTTTTCCTGAACNNGAATGTGATTTTTTTGATTCTTCGGAGCACTATTGTAAGGGAAAGTGTATTTCGAACATCATCTATAACTTACTCTATTCCATTTTTGGAAGCTTTATGCAATTAAGTAAGCGATATGTTGCTTCCGTCAGTTGTATTGCATCCAAGTCAGTAAATTTTTTTTGCTGGGATTGGTTTAAGGTCTCTACTAAAGTTAGGGGATTAAGTTCCTTGGGATTTTTCAAAAATTGTCTATAAATTTTTCAATAAAGTAGCAAGTTTTGATGAAATGCTAGTTCAAAAGTCTACATTTATACATAAATTTAAATAAATTAAAACTTATTTTTTTTTTATAACTTAATAGGTTTTATGAAAAAGTAAATTAATAATTTTTGATTGTTTTCAATTTGTTATGAATTTTTTAAGAAATAAAAAATTTTTTATGTTGAAAAAATTTTATTTTTTCCATTAAGCCATTGATAAAATATTCATCCGTTTCATAACAAATGAATCATTTTGGCATAGATTTGTTAGTGCATATTTTACCCTTAGCGGCATATTTTTGCATTTGACAACTTTTAGAACATTTTTATGGCATATTTGATATTTTTAGAGCATATTTAACGCTTCTAAAGCATATTTAATGCTTTTAGAGCATGTTTTGACATTCTAGGAATAATTTCATGAAATGTTTTTCAAATTTAATTTTGTAAAAAAGGAGAAAAAATAAGATGAAAAATAATGATAAAATCCCGGGAAAAAAATGTATTAGTTGTACAACTAGTTCCAGGACACATGAAAATAGCCGGTACTTGTTCTACTTTGGCGTTACGACCAATGATTTTTGTTTGAAATTTTGACCTTCAGAACTAGTTTTATGATAGTGTTAGCTAGTCACTACCCTTCAGAACTAGTTCTGTGATAGTGTTAGCTAGTCATTACCGATTCTATGGAACGTTTTTAGAATTAGTTTTTTCATCAATGATTTTTTTCATCAATGATTTTTTATCGCATTCCGAACTAGTGCTATAAAAGCGTTAGTGAACGGTTTCATAACCTATTTCTTATACTTTTTTTTTTAATTTTTGATGTAGATGTCATGCAGAATTAGTTCTTAAGCACTCAGAAGTGATGTAAAAGTCGTACAGAATTAGTTCTTAAGCACTAGTTCTCGAAAAAACATTTAAAACGAATTTAGAACCACAAATATGTTNTANTNNANNNGNNTTNNNATTAGTTNTGATACCATTAGTTCTGAAGNTGTGGAGACCNAATCGCNTAAACAAAACTTTACAACAGAAANATTTTTGTGANTGTTTACATAAAAATTACAAAAAAATCTTTGTTTTAAGTGCATATTTTTTAGCTTTTAGAGCATATTTTACTACATATTGTGGTTTCCCTGGTTATAAGGATACACATGTCACATTCGTATATGATCTGGCTGGACCTGTTATATTTTGTGCCGAAAATTATATAGTTTGACAACGTTATCCGATCGTTTTATATTGTATATTATTTTATTAAAACGTCTTAAACTGAAATCTCTTCAGTTACATTTTTCGTTTATATCGTTTATATATTTTGTCTTATAAAGTGATTTCGAGCTCTCAGTGCTCAGCACCTAAGAGCTGATTCTTTTATGAGAGCTACTTTTGAAGCTACTATTTGAAGGTACAGTCCATGAAAGTTGAAAAATCAATGTATTTTATAACAATTTTCAAAAAAGTTAGAAATTTTTACAAAAAAACAAAAAAGAAATGGCCGACAATTTATATGGAAAACAACAAATTTGTTATTGTTTCCAATATATTTTCGATTGACGTCGTAGGACAGGGTGATACACTTTATCCAAAATTTAAAAAATATATATATTTATTTTATATTTAATAGGGAGATTCACAAAGTGTGCTATCATATCGTATTGTCGTAAGTCATAAAAATTTTTATGAATAAAAAATATTGTTATTGCTTTTATTTTATAAAATTTTTCGACGTTATGACAATACGACAAGATAGCACACATTGTGAATCCCCCAAATATAAAAAGAAATACTTTTTATTCTCATTCAAATGTTATTATTATTTATATTGAACATTTTAAAAATAAGGGCCTTTAAAAAAAAAAATAATAAATAAATAAAAATAAAAATAGTAATAATAATAAGTATTATTATATTATTTGAAGAAGTATATGTTATTTATTACTTAATAACTAAAAATAAATGAAGCATTTTTTTGCACTTTACTGTTAAAAAGTTATTTTTTCCAGCATAAAGGGGTTTGTGTAAAGGCCCTTGAATTGCATTTTGATTTCACTGAGAAATTCCAATCAATCAAAAAGTATATTTATATTTTTAGTTTTTTCATTCACTGACATTTTTGTGACAGTTGGAAAACATTAAATGACAAAAGTAACAAAAACATGTAAACTTTGTTAGGAAAATGTCGTGAGTATTAGAAATGTTTTATTAGCAGAGGTTACTAACAAATTACAACAAAAACAATTATAATTTAACTCTTTGACATTGATGTTGTGTTCATGAACACAGAATGTATGTAAAATTTATTGATTTTGAAAATGAAATTTTTAAATATGAAATTTTAATATTATAACTAAAATTGTAAAAAGATGCTCTTATTATTTTTATTTATAATTATTTTAGTACAATTGTAATTTTTTCATTTACAAATTATGTTATTCAATTCAAAAATTTAAGGGTTAAGTTTAACATTTGTGCAACAAATCAGCACCTTGTTTACCAAAATGTTGCATAAATCAGGTATTGTTGATTTAAATTTGGCATTATTTTACAATTGTATCCTTTATTTTAGTTTTTTTGTATACTTCATTATAGTTTAAAGTATAATTAATTCCATACGCCCGTTGTGACACTTAAACTTACTTTAGGTAGCACAAAAAATGCTCAAATTCAAGAACTTAAAATGGAAATTTCTCTTCAATGAATATCATATTTTATTTTTAGTAACAAGTTCACAAAATATTCTACTATTCAATGTGATTTAACATGTAGTTCATTTAAAATTTATTCCTTTTTATATTATTAAAGAGTATTGGTAAAATTAATCCTATTTAAAGATGATTTTTCTAATGATGATGTGTATAAGGATCTAAAGAGTATTTCGTATTCTACTAAACCATGTAGATATAGTATTTCAATTTCTTTTTATTATTTTATTTTTACTGTGAGCTGCTATAAACCCATAGTTATTTATTATTATTTAAAAGGAAACAACTAATGCAGTTTCTTAGAATTCTATTGTTTTACTTTGTGAATACATAGTTTTGTTGCTCTAATGTATGTATCAGATGATTGCAATTCTTGTTAAAATGATTACAAAAACTTGAAATACATAAAAGATGTTAGGAAATTCCATTAAGCTAAATATATGTATGTGCGTACGCACACTATACATATAAGACAATAAGATTTATAGTGATTCGAAGAAATAATAAAATGCGTTTTGTATTTCTTTTCTTTTTGTATTCAATATGTTTAGAAATCTTTTAAAAACTTTTACAATAAAAATCTATCTAGGAAATCAAAAACTTACTTAACACTTGTTGCAGAAAAGTTTTTTTTTTTAATTAAGATTGGACAAAGTGTTCAAATTGAATTTATTTTTTCTTAACATTTACACAAAAAAACCAATTACCAGGGAATCTACATTTTCGCTTGTTTTATCTTATATTTAACTTATTTTATATTTTAATTTAAATAAATATTAAATAAAACAGGACTTGGTTAAATTTATTTTAAATTTTACATTAAATGGAAAATGGACATTCAATTGGGCTGGAAAGTGGCTGGACCAGGACTGTTATTCTTTTTCAAATTTATATCGACCCTCGAACTATCGGTGCAAAGTTTCGTTGTCATATACTTTTTTGTTTAAGGGATATATCACCAGAAACAATATTAAATAAAACTATACCGAACATCCTGTGTTTCTAGTATTTGGCCTATAATTTTTTTATTTATTCAAAGATTTTGTTCATTGTCAATGCCAAACAAACCTTATAAAAGATAACTATTGGAGCCAGACTTACGGGCATAGTTAGATCTACTCAGAATCTAACAAGGACTCAACAAAATATATACTTTATGGGGTCTTATATGATGTTTTCTATATAACAGGAATTGTAAAATTAAAATACCTAACTAAAAAGCGCAAAAATATGCGCTTAAAAAAAAGATTTATTTTTATTTTTATTAAAGTAAAATATTTTATTATTTAAATATTATAAAAAATCGTTTATTAACTGCGACAAATTTAAAGTCAAACTTCTCAGCAAAAAAATAAATTTATTTTTAATTAACTTTATTTTTATTTATATATTTCTTTCTTTTTTATAAGAAAGAAATATAAAAATAAGCTCAAATTCCAAAATATGCACTAAAACATTTATACTTATGTTAATAAAATTTAACACGGTCAAAACTTAGGTGCCCTTGAGTTAATTTGGTGAAGATTCGAAGATAGTGATTATGATATTATAGTCTACATTTAAGTAGGTTTGAATATCTTTACAAAAAACTACGCTAACCTTTCCAGGTTGGGGAATATTCAGTTAGAAATAAATGTTTGCCTCATTTTAAGTCTATTTTTATAACCTACACTACCATAGGTGGTTGGGGTATTATGTGTGCAAATATTGTAACGCAGAGAAAAAATGTTCCTACACATTTTACTCAAGATTCCAGTCCTTAACTTACCATGGCTCTCCAATAAAAGGTCTTATTCGGAAACTCACTTTTAATACCATATTGTAATCAATTTAATCATTCGACACATATAAGTACTTTTATAAGTATAAATGAGATGGCAAAATTTCATGAAAGATCGGCATAGATTGACAAAAAGTTCATAAATACTGTTGAATTTAGATCACGGGAAACATTTGCCTTAAATCATAAATATTTCTTTGCGTAATGTGACACATGAATATTTTCGATTGGCAAACAACAAATCAGCTGATGTTTAGGCAACAAAATTATTTGATAACCAACAACATGTTCCTAATGTGAACACAGTGTGACCACATAATGAAAATATTTTTCCAATTTTTTTTTTTTTTCGGTAAATAATTATTTGATTTACAAAATTTTTGTTAAGAGCAAGAACTATCAACTAATAATTGTATTGATAGTCATATTGGTCCTGCATGCCTGGTTATTTCTGTAAACAAGTCATCCTAAAAATCATTTAATGCTTTTTATGATCTTTTAATAGATTTTACCGCATCCGTTATATTTCAAAACATATAATAAATAATCCACCATCTTCCAAGACTTTTTTCTGTTTTATTGACATGATATTGTCAAAGAAATCTCTTTCCGATCCAAGTTGTAAATTTTCGTGAGAGCTACCTCTGTTGCACTATCAAAAGGACTATTCCGACATTTCATATATATAATGCTAGCATCAAAACACGAATTTCTTGGGATTGTCACTGGAGTGACGATATATGTATGCAAAAATCATGGCTTTTTACACTTACCACGCATTAACTTTAAGCAAGAAGACGACGTTCGGAAGTGCTATAAGGTGGATTAGAGCAGCGGGGATCGATTAAATCGATGTATGAGTAGTGTGGGTCATTGCTAAGGTCTCGCTAGTGAGGTAGGTGGAATAACGAGTTGCTGTTATTTTTTCTGACAAAAGCGTCAAGTAGACGGAGAACGAGGCATTCTAGAGAAGATGGGAATCACGGATAATTATGGATTGCCGGCTGTTAGGAAGTCAGTCGTTGACGGTGATTGAGTACGACGAAAAATAGAAGGTCTTTTGATGGGTTCCATGGCTGACATATAAGCACACCGAACTTGGTGCTAATTGTGTGCTGGTGCACTGAGAGTAATTTGGGATATGATCGCGATTGTTCTGGCCTTGTCTTTTTCTACTTTTTTAATATTATTCCTCTTCTAACATTAATCGAAGCTGCACCACTCATAACATCAAAAGGTTCATGTTCTTCTTGCTAATATATTTTTAATAAAAAATATATTTATTGCTTTGGCAGTTTGATAAATAAATTTTTGAAAGCAACAATATTTCAAATGTGGACCTATGAGCAACATGTTTTCCATTTACCTATTTGATACTTTATTCTGCCTGTCTGAACGAACAAAAAATGGGGCAATAAAGCCCGTATTCTATATATAGATTTTACGTTTCCATCTGCTAAAGCCGAAACAGTCACAAATGCTATTCTCTTATGTCGAATATTTTCATTTGATTAGTGGTTTAGGGGTCTATGATATTCGTGTACTTTCAATGGATATTGCTTATCATTAAAAATATAAAAATTTAAAAAATATTTATTCGAATCTTTGGGCTAAGTTCTTTATTTTTGTATATATGTTAATACTGATTAAAAATTTGAATGTGACAATTTAAAAAAACACAACAAATACAATTAAACATATATTTAGAAATTCTCATAAAAAAAAAAAAAAATTTTTATTTTCGGTCACCCCAAAATTTACGAGATATTCATATTTATTGATGGATCACATCATACGATATTAATTCCAATTCTAAATTCTTATAAAATTTCGGTCAAACTTGTTCGGTACTTTTGTTTTATTTTAGTACTGAATATAAATATTTTCAGAAATTGTTGTGTGTGTTTCCCATTCTAGATCTAGAATCCTTTTAGTAACTTTTTACAATCTTTGTTTCGCCGGACATTTACTTGGGATTGATAATTGTTAGTTTTCTAAGTTATTGATTCGACATCCAACTTTCTACATGAATTTGATTCACCTCTCCCTGTTATATATCATTTTACTCTAATATCGAATTAATCTCACTGTGCTCAAATTAAGGTGCCCGAAGTACATTAGTCAGCACAGTGGGTGCGCTGCAACAGTCGCTATTATTTATAGACACTGCTTTTGTTGCTGGGTCTACAATTAATATTAATTTGATTGTTACATGATACGGCTTTTTGCATAAGGGTAATAATGTATCATCCTATGAGAACATTTCAAAAAAATCATTACCGAGCATATTCCCATGATAGTTCAAATCGTACTGGAATACGCAATTCTTATGTATAAGAGAAGCACAGCTACTTAATTTTAACAACTGTCTGAACTGTCCGAAGTCAATAATATTATCCCTTTTATAGGAATTAGTTTCATTATGGTCACAGATTTCTTAAATATCTAAAATTTGGTTCCACACCAGAGTCCTTCTACTGACATATACAATGACATAATTATTACTTACGAAATAGTTAGCATATTCTACATTTATAACAATGCACTTTTTTCCTTTTTGCGCTGACCAAAAACATAAGAATACTTAAGTGACTGTTTGACATTTCAATCGACAATAATCGACATACGAAATAACAAATTCTTAGTCAAATAACCGTAATAAAAAGTCATTATCCAGGCCAAAACCAGTCGCGTGACCATGGATTATAAAAAAAAACAACTCAATATCATTTGTGGAAACGACAAAAATCGAGTGGGCTAGGGTACATACTATGTGGTAATGTGTGAGCATTAAAATAAATTTCATATTGCTATAGAAAAATTTTGTTTACGTTCGGGCAAACAAATTTGTAACAAACATTTGCCTAATCTGACCGTACCTTTAGTAACGATGTAATATTCCAATATTTTTATTAGTATTTTTTATTTATTTTAATTAGTATTTTTTTTTTATTGAACTTTTAGACTTCTAAATAATATTATTACAAGAACCATATAAATACACTGTAATAAAATTTCGTTTAAATTTAAACCATTTATAGTAGGTAACCTGACTCCTACTATAATTGGAGTTAAAATACTTGTAATGTTTAATTTCAAAAGTTTATTTACTTTTTTTTAGTAAATTTTAGTAAATAAGAAGTTGCAATTATGAAAAACCTTAAACCTTCGCATAATAGATACATTCCAATACTATAAGTAGTTTTTTCACAATATATGATATGTTTCGTAATAAATTTAAATAATAATTCTAATGTGGATAATTTTTATTGAACGTTGGCATTTTTTTTTGGTGCAACCAGATAATAATAAAATTAATATTTAATAATAGTTAATATTTAATATTTTCACAGCCAAGAAATACAGATGTATTTATTTATGATGGATTGATGAACCTACAAATATTCTAATATTTATTATTATCTATTTTATTTAATAACAAAAATAATTCTATAAATATTATATTCCAGTATTCTCTTTAACTTTTATAGAGGAAAAATTGTTTATATATGAAATAAAAGAAGAAATATAAAAATATGAACTAAACTCATACATTTTAATTAATATTTGACATGACAGAACAACATTAAGGGGCTACAAAATATATTTCTGAATTTTTACTTTTTTGTTTTTTGTATTTCACTCCCTTAAATCCAACAGTTGAGTTTTATATTTTGACTTGATTTGTTCATCAATAAAAAATAAAAAAAATACATATAATGAATGTATAAAGTCTTGTAGCAGGTTGACAGCAAAGGTCAAAGTTTGTACAATTTATTATTTTTTGTTGTACTTTTATTAATAAAACAAAACATTGTTTTAGTAGCTGTTATTTTTTTATTTTTTTTTTGGGGAAGAAGGTGGTAAAATACTCGTAAAGTTATTATTCAATGTTGTAATATTGTTATAAATATTGTATTGTTAATAAGAGTTTATTTATTGTCTATAAAATTACTTTTCAATTGAGTTATTCTAAACTGACCACAGAAAGAGGAGATGACCATATTATAAACGTTTCCTAAAGACTGATTACAATAATTTATAAGAAATATAATATGTCACTATAGGTTTGAGTAGAACAAAATAACATTAACAAATACAAAGTTATTTTATATATAAATTTCTATGTATTAAATAAAAATTTGTTTATTGAATACAATATTTATTGTTTCGCAGCAAAAAATTTGCTTGCCATGTATTGAGTTAAGAAGCTAATATAATGGCTTTTCATTACATACACATTAAATGAATAACTCATTATTTTAACACGATGATGTCATTAGAGGCAACTGCTTACTATATATTATTACTGGTAGGCATTTAATTACATAAATGTCTTTATAGGAACTAATTACTTTGAAGCTATTCAATAACTTATCAATTTCAAAGTATAGTAGAAGTCATTATAAGCCAAATGAATAGTAACTAGTTATATCATCGTTTATAAATAAGTACTGAAATATGGAAAAATAAACAGCTGATATACTTTTCAAATTTATTTATTGAAAACATATATTAAAATTAAAGATTTAAAATTTAATTAAAAACAAAATTTTCGAAATTAATTTTTTGTTCGACATAGAAAAATAAGTAATTGATGTATTTTTATAAAAAAATATCTATATTTCCAAAAATCTGATCTCAACCAATTGATTACATATCCGCTTTAAAGTAAGTACTTAGTAATCAACTTTCATGTATTGCAGACAACATGTTGCTATCATTGAAAAGTAACTGCATCCGTAACTACATGCGATTACCAAGATTTTGAAACAGATCTATTTCTGTGATTAAATAATAATTTGTTTAATATATTGAAGGATAAATAAAATCGCATTACTTGCTTACGAGATATGCTTCAAATTAAAAAACAATCTCCTTAATTTTACAAATAGCGATTTATCGCAAAAATTAGATCAATTTAAAAAAGGGAGATTCGAGGCATAGTTCCTTTTAATAACATGTATTCGAACTGAATGGAGAATCCCTGTGTTTTAAAAAGAATTTTTATTAAAAAATAATCTAGTTACTACCCAGCAAAAACTTGGTAATGGCATGTAGTTACAGATGTACTTACTTTTCAAT
>MINK01191476.1:5556-22180 GCA_001735545.1 Phormia regina | reverse complement strand
ATATTTTTCATTTGGTATATAACTTGAAATATTTTGTTAGCTATTTGCTACTTTTTAGTAAAAATGTTTATTCTCTTAAATCGTACTTTCTTAAAAATGTACGCTATTAATAGAAATTGATAACACTAAACTTTTTCATTTAGAAAATAGTACTTCTATATAAATTTCAAAAAGTACCAATTCTTTTGAAAATTGGTACTTTTTTCCACTTTTTTAAACCTTTTTTCTTTTAATTTAAAAATAAATAATACTTCATTTTTTTATTTGAAAAAATGGTACTTTTTTGCAAAATGTTTATTCAAAATTTTAATTTTTTTATTGTTATTATTATATTCGTTTTTTTTATAAAGTTGGAACTTTTGTTCCGTACTTTTTTTTTAATAAGAAAAAAATTAAATTTAAAATTTTTTCTTGTTATATGTTTTTGGAAAATGGTACTTTTTATTCTTTAAATCACATCTTTTGGACTGTTATTTTTCAATTTAGAAATTGATTGCACAAGGAAACACAAATTCTGCAACATGTGGTTTCTTAGCCAATTCGGTTACACGATATTCATAAGTCTAAGCCTCTAATCAACTTTTTTCGAATTTCCTCCAGTTTACGCTATAAATCACAATTTCTAAAATTAATTATGTTGGACTATATATTGAAGCATATCTCGAAAACTACTGTGTGATTTTATTAAAAAATATAACAAACAATTCTTATTGAAATTATCATCAGGCTTTCTTACATTACTTTTTAATATGATCAACCGTTATGGATTTGTTTAACCCATTTTCTGAAAAGAAAAATAAATTTTATACAAAGTTGCGAAAAATTTATGTTTTTAAAAATTCATAAAAATTCCCAAGTAACAAAAATTCAAAGTTATATTCCTTAGTTATAATAGTAAATTTGTTGCCAATAAAATAAGATCCATTTTATTTAAATCAATACTTAAGTTTTGAATTTATTTTCAGTTTTGTGAAAATGCTGCTTAAAAAGTTACATGAAAAATTAAAAAATATTTGTTTGATATTAATACCGCAGAATAAAAAAATCGGGTCCCCAATTTAACTAAAAAACCGTTTCTCAGTCGCCTTAATGATGACGGTCCATATATCTGATCGGAAGGCTGTCTGTCTACCTGTTTGTCTATATAAGGCAAAACTTGAAAACAAAGTACAGGTCATAATTTTAATGATATCATAATGAAAAAAGGGAATTTATTTATGATTGATTCACATTATTTTAACTAGGCCTCATATAAATGTTGTCCCGGAATAGATGTTTAACGATCATAAATGCTTTAAATATAGCAATATTTTAACAAAATTTGGTGATATGAAGTTTTGTTTAAGTAACAATTTGTATGCCAAATTTTATGAGTGGTCTATAATTTAACTTAACTCCTAAATTGTTATAGTCCCCCTTCACCCACAAAAATCCTTTTTACGTGCATAAATCCCCTATAAATGTTATTATAGAAATTATTTTTATATAAATAGAAATCATAATGGCAAATTTTATGAAGATCAGTCCATAACTTATCATAGTCCCCATATAAAGGGCGCTCTGTTAGAAATCAACCTAAGGTTCATAAATTTGTATTTGCATATATTTTATTTTCCATGTACTAAAAGTATATGTAGTCTTACATTTTACCACAGGTCTAATGTAAGACCACATATACGTTGGTTTATGGTATCACATATGATGAGTATTTTTTTTTTTTTGTAATTTTGAACTTTTTCTTTAATTTCTGGCATTATTGGAAATAAGTACAATATTCTTAAAGTATTATTTTTTATTTCTTTTTCAATATGTACTCTTTTAATATTACAATTTTGTTTCTATTCTTTTTTCAACATTTTCCCTTTGTCAAATAGTACCTAAAAATTGTACACTTGTACGAACTCATTATGTATAACAGATCTACAATCACTTTTCATTTAATATAAATTTCTCTCTATCTCGCTCTCTAACTTATTCTTCTCAAAATGTCTCTGCTTTTGTTTATTTTTTTTTTTTTATACATATTCTCCGATCAATATGTATTTTGTTATTAATTTTAAAAATGCATGATATTTGTTTGTAAACAAATACACAATTGTAGAGGCCCCGCGCGGGAAGATTATTAATAATTTGTGTGCGTGTTTATTTTCTAAAAAAAAGTGGGGTATGTGGGGCCCAAGAAAAGCTGATTATAGGTAATTGTTAGTAAGAATTTTATAATAAAGTTGAATAAGACTGCATTAAGTTTAATACTAAATTTAATTAGTTTAAATAGAAATTCTAAGCAAAAACCAAAGACAGCACCAAGAAATTAAAGTTCGATTATAATTAAAAAAAAACATAATAAATATAAGTGAGTAAGTGGAAAAACCAAAGTGATATTAGAAATCAATGGTTTTTCCACTTATTACACCAGGCATAGTGGAATCGAAGGCAAAATATTGGATGAAAATAAAATATCTTTTGAAAAAAAAATATTGCAAACATTACTTGTTTTTTCTTATAATCTTCTCTATCATAAGAGAACTCTTATTTAAATTAAATTTTTGTAATTTATTAAGGAGAGCATTATAGGATCTTTCCTTTTATAAGATCCTTTTAAAATCTAATTTATATGATGTTTTTTTGTGATTTATAAGGGAGAACATTAAGGACAACTTTTATATATACAGTGCTGTGCAGAACATAAGCAACAAAATTAGAGTTATCATAAAAGTTGATTTTTTTTTAAGTTTTTTAAATTTACAACAAAATTAATTTTGTAACATTGTTAGCACATATGGGTACTACCAAACATTTGTACTTTAGAAGATGTGAAGAAAGTTTATATTTTTGTTAATCTTTTAATATTTATATTATTTTATAAAATTATTTTTGTTGTTATCCAAATATTGTAAAAAGTAGAATTATTTTTAGCTATGACCTAATTTTGTTGCTCTTGTTTTGCGCAATACTGTATATTTATTTTTTTTTTTTTTTTAATTTATACAGTTTTTGGTTCTCATTACAATCAATAAATTTTTTATTTTTATTAAACCAAAACTATACTCCCACTTGTCAAATAATTGACATAATTTGCTTAATAACTTATTAAAAAAATGGTTGCTATTATTTGATTAAAAAAAAAAAAACGCATCAAATAAAATTTCTGATAAGTAAAACAATGTTTTTCCATTAAAATAGAGAAATAATATTTTATATGGTGATGGTTTTTGCTCAAATATTTGACTAAGCTGAACATATTTTAAAGCTTTTTTCATTCAACTTTTTGCACCCTACAGTATCTTAGGTGAGGAAGGTATTATGCGTTTATGCTAAGCTTAAAATCATGATTTAACGATGTCTGTCCGTTTGTCCGTCCATGCAAACTTTCTAATCAAACTACTGATCGCAATTTTTAATATAAATTAATAAAATTTAACACACAGATTTCATATAGCTCTAACATTGAGTCTACATTAGACAAATTTTTAGCAAGACAAACGTCAAAAAATTATCGTGAGAAAGATTTCTCTAATGTAGACTGAATTTGTCAATATTATTGCAAAGTTAAAAGAAAATTGTCAGCGCTCGAACTCTGACAACTTTGTCTTGATAATGCTTGGTAAAAGACGCCATCTTGATTGTTGTTGGTACTTTTAACATGATTTATTATGATATACATTTTCCCCTATAATTGAAAGAGATAAAAAAATATTTGCAACTAAGACAAAAATAAAAAATTTCTCTAATGTAGACTCAATGTAAGACAAAGTCTGTTATGATCGGTATATTATTTCATACAAATGTCCTAGTGGAAAGAGGTTTAGATATCATAAACCTCTTAAACATATTTATATTTTAATGAAATTTGTCACCTATAAGTTCCACATAAATATTAAACATTGTACCAAATTTCTTTAAGATCGGTTCATAATTGATCATAGCTACCATATAAACCCCATTTCAGAAAAATCACTTAAACGGTGAAAAATTATATTTAAATGTTAGTATAACTTGATTCGCCAAAAATAAATTTTATATAAATATAAATGATAGTAAACAATTTTTACGAAGATCGGTTCACAATTTAATATATCTCCCATATAAATCACAATTTCGGGAATCATTTAAAATTTAATAAATTCATATAAATGTTAGTATCGATGTAATATTCTAAATAAATTTATCGGCCAACAATTGGCCCCAAGTTTAATTGTAAACCCGTTTCTGAATTTTTATGTATAAAATGGTGTGGGGTATGATATGGTCGGGCTTGACCGAATATATCTTTCTTTTTTTCTCGTTTTTTTTTCTTTTTACTGACATAATGACGCTAATCTTTAATTAGCCTAAACTTACGTTAACCGTAAATCATATAGTACAATAAACTCATAAATATATATGATATTGATAATCATACATGGCACACTGTTATGATGCATGCAACTTAAAATTAATATGTATATATTTCCCTGATAACAATTCAGTTTTTGTTAATCAACCATAAAAAATAAATTTTTTCATTGTTTGTTGATCTCAAATTTATAATTGTGGACTTATCAAGGGGTACAAATGTTTATTACTTTAATGCAGATTGAGCAAAATAAAAAATAAAATATTTATATGTATATTTGACCAATATTATTAAAAATAAAATTCTCACATAAATAATGTTTATATAGAACATAGCAGATAAACATTGAAAAATAAAGAGAAATACAGAGAGCGAAGAGATAAAAGCACAAATCAAATGCGAAATAATAAAACAAATAATAATGGCACATATTAAGGGGAAGGTAAGCCCATAGAAAAAAGTGGTATTAAAAAATATTTATATAAAAGCACATTAAAAAAATAACAAAAAGCTTTTTAAAAACATAAAAAATTTTACAAAAGCTCACATTTATAAATATGTTCTTTTTAAAAAATAATATAAAAAAACAAAATTCTCAAAGCTTTTTTTTAAGCTTTCGTTTTACATTATTCTTTTTTTTGCAAAGTTTTAATTAAATTCCTTTAACTTAAATTAGCTTATCATCTCTTCCACTTAAATCAAAGTCATATATTTCTTTCTACAAACTAAAAGTTTTATAAATACATTCATATAAAAATCAATTTTATTCATTCTATTGATATATGCAATAGTATCATAAATAAAACATAGAAAGTTTCGCAGCACAATTTAAAATTCAATTATATTTCATACTTGATTGGTTGATTTGAGAACAATTGCTTCTTTTGGCAATAATATCACTTTATTGCTGAAAACTTTGTCACTATTGAAAATTAAATAAAAAGAAAATTTATTAATTTATTTGTACAATCTTTAAATGTATTAATTAGAAATATTACCCTTTTCTTCTAATGGATTTATCCGTAACCACAATGTATTCAAATTCAGCAGGTAAATTGCTAAAGATATCATTTAAATTGACAGTGTGGACAGAGTCAAAGATGTTCATTAGTGTTATAAAAGTAAAATCATTGGAAAGAGAACTGAAATGAAATATAAATTAAAAGAAATCAGTTTAATAATAAAAATTAAATAAAAAAAACTTCAAAAGTCCTTTAATAAACACAAAGAGCTTTTGAACACATTTTTGTTATTTATTTCAATATTTAAATTAAACTTTCAGAGTGTTCTAAGAGTTGACTTAAAAGCATTTTATTGAGCTTTCAAAATTACTTTCAAGGTGAAAAACATTTTAAAATTATTTTGAAGTTTACCAAGCTTTAGACACTTACACATTTAATGTTAAAAATAAAACTTTTAAAAAATATAAATATATTTAACTTTAGAAAAGTTTTTTTTAGTTCTTAACAATCTTGTAGCTTAAAAGCTTTCAGAGAAAGACAAATAATTATTAAAGCTTTGAAATTATTTTGAATATTAAACAGCTTTTAAAACTTAGTATTAGAAAATAAAACTTTGAGACATTTTAAATGTGAAATAAAAAAATATGTTAAGCTATAAAAAAGCTTTTTAGCTCCTAACAATTTTAAAATCCAGTATTTCTAAATTACATTTCGTAATGTTTCTGAAATGTGAAAAACTTTATAAAGCTCTACTTTAATGATTTTGTTATAGAAAAAATCGATTTTTTAATTTTTAAAAAAGAAAAATAAATTTAGAAATATTTAGGCTTAAACAGTCTGAGAATAAAAAAATTCAAAAAACACATCAACAGCAATAAAGTTTTTAGATTATCAATGCATTGTTAAAATATTTAAATTGCTTAAACTTATAAAAGATTTTAAACTAAAAAATATATGTTTTCAATTTTTAAAAACGTTTGTGGATTTTTTAATTTACAAACTACAAAATAAAAAGCTTCTAAGCAGATTTAAATTTAAGTTACATACATATTTACAAAAGCTTTAATCGTTCAAAAAATCATTAACCTAAAAATTTTAAATTTTATAAATTTTATATTACAAAGTTTGAATTAAAAAGTTATAGATGGAAAATTTTGGTTTGAAATTACCTTTACACAAGATTTAATTGAAAAATTATAATATTTACGGAACTTCAGAATTTTTAACTTTGAAATATAACTAAAGCTTTTGAAATTAAAAAAACTAAAATGCAAAAAACCTTAAAAAATGGGCTTTTTTCAACAAGCTTTAAATTAAAAAGCTTTTGTGATCTTAGAAAAATCTTTTTATTTTATTGCTGAAAGTAACAAAAGCTTTAATAATTTGTAGTATTTAACTTAAAAAAATTATTAAAGTTTTTAATTATAAAAAATCTTTCTTGAAAATAGCATACTGAATTTTTTAGTTTTTAACAAAAAATTCTTTCTTATTATGCTAAAACTTAAGCTTAAGATTTAAGCTTAAAAAGCTTTAAAATTTAAAGTTAATGTTTTATAAACGTTAATCTTAAATGTAATTTGAAAATTACTTAGCATGAGAAAATGGTTTTGAATTTGAAAATTTAAAGCAAACATTAAAAGCTACATTTAACATTTTGGAACTTAAAAATATTGTTAAATTTTTTTAACTAAATTTTAAAAGCTTTACTCGAATAAAATTTAAAGCTTTTATTATATTTAATATTCTTTCTTAAATTTTAAATGTTATTAAAATTAAAAGCAACGTTTTGAGTTTTAAATAATTATATTCCTAGAAGCTTTTAATATTAGAAAAGTTCTTTATTTAAGCAATAACTTTTTAACGTATATTTTTTTTAAATTAAATATATTGGTTTTGTTTTCATACGAAAAGCTTTTTAAAATAATATCCATGATAAACATATTAAAGCTTTCATTTTATTAAGAACCTTTAAGTTTAAAATATTATTCAAATTGAAAAAATGTTTTAAGTTTTAAACAAGAAAAATTTGTGAAGCTTAAAAAGTTCGAACATTTTAGAAAGCTTTAAATATAAAAAAATAAATGTTTTTGTTTTTTAATAATACGAAAGTTCTTTATGAAAATTACAACTTTTTGACGTTTAAAGTTCTAATTTTATATTTTTATATAATAGTTTTCATAAAAAGTTTCCATGATCGCTATATAAAAGCGTTTATTTTAATCAAGAAACTTTCTACTTTAAAATATCTTTAAAAATTAAAAAAAATATACTTCAAGTAGTAAAGTAAGCTTCACAAAAAGTAAAAACTGTGAATTTTAGAAAGCTTTTAGAGAGTAAAATAACTGGAGCTTACAAAGCTAAAAGAGATTACAACAGCATTAAGAAATCAAAAGCTTTCAACACAAGAAAAATCAATTTTGTAGGACAATTATTTTAAATTCAAATAAAAAACTTTACAAAGCTTTTAATAATTTTAAAGCTCTTTAAGCCTTAAAGAAGTTAAATGTTTGAAATTTAAAGATTTCAAACATATTAAAAATATCTTAAAGCTATTGATACAAACACTCAAAATAAAAAGTGATAATAATAAAAAACTTAAACTTAAAGCTTCAAAACTGTATTTAAAGAGCTTTTAAATAAACAAGCTAATACATCATATAATATTAATAATGAAAATATTTTTTTCCAATAATTAAAACTTACCGCTTTACAGCCAAAACATCATGATTTAAAGCTTTTACCTCCGTCCCACCATTTCTCAAAGTATTTTCAGCTCTCAGCAATTGTAATTGCTTGAATATATTTAAATGACTCAAAGAAATACCTCGCTGACGTTTAAGATTTTCCGTCTTATAATGTGGACTCACGGGCAACCAAGTTGTATTACCAGTCGAAAAACCAGCATTCACTTCATCACTCCATTGAAAAGGTGTACGAGCCGGATCACGAGAACGATATTCATAACCTTCTTCTACACCATTACAGGCCTGAGGATCAACAGTTTCCTCCCAAGAAATCCATACATCAGTCATGCCTATCTCTTCACCATTATAGGTAATACTACAACCAGGCAAAGTTAGTAAAAGCATATTAAACATATCAATACGATCGGCACCAAAACGAGAACCAACACGATTTTTATCATGATTGCCTACAACCCAATTGGCGGTACGTCCAGCTGGCATTTTACTCAACCATTCATTAATTAAATTGGCATAATGAAAGGCATCGGAATCATTCCACAAATAGCTAATCATTTGAAAATTAAATGGAATTTGGGCACCCTCGGCGGTAGCATTGCCATAATATTGCATGACAATATCAATGGGAGACCAAGTTTCAACCATGAGAATTCTATGAAAAAAAAACATATTAATATAACAACTTATTTTGTTGGAAAAAATATACCAACCTTTCATCACCACCATTATCTTTTTGATACTGATCCAAAACCTGACGCCATTCATAGACCAAATGTGGTGTTTCCGGTTGATCTACGGTGTAAATATGCTGTAAATAGCCATAATCATCAGGATCATTAGACCAATCATTACGTGGTTCATCAGGATAATTACCCTCAGCATCGGGTGCTATTTCAAAAGCATGATAAATGGCATCAACACGAAAACCATCTATGCCTTTGTCTAACCAAAAGCGTAATATATTCTGAAAATATTATGAAATTAAAAAATCTCTATTTTGATTTTAAATAAAATAATTTACTCACATTCATGGCCTCTCTCACTTTGGGATTACGAAAATTAAAATCCGGTTGCTTTTTATGAAATTGGTGCAAATAATACTCCTGCCTACCCTCATGCCATTCCCAGGCTGATCCTCTAAATACACTTACCCAATTATTGGGTACCGTACGTACACCATTCACTATCTTTCCCGGATGCCAGACATAGTAGTCTTTATATTCAGGATCTCTTTGGGCTGATTTTATAAACCATTCACATTCATCACTTGAATGATTTGGCACAAAATCCAATATTATTCTCACACCCTGTTCTTTGGATTTCTTCATTAATTCCTCAAAATCTTCCATGGTGCCAAATAGAGGATCCACTTCAGTGAAATTTGAAATATCATAACCAAAATCAGCCATGGGAGATTTAAGAAATGGCGAAAGCCAAGTAGCTGCTATGCCAATTTCCTTTAAATAAGCCAATTTACTGGTTACACCCTTTAAATCGCCCACCCCATCACCGTCGGAATCTTTAAATGAACGTGGATAGATTTGATAGAATGAAGCAGTTTCCCACCAAGCTTTAGCTTCTATGGGAGTTGAAATAAATATTATTAGCACCACTAGCAGTGACAAAACTAACGTCCACTTTCTTGTCATGCTGATTGAGTTTTGAAATGCATTTGCTAGATTATGTTATGGCGAAAGTTTATGAGTGAACTGTTTACTTATCAAACGCTTAAGTGAATTATTGATTATATTTACTACTTTTTATTAAAGATTAGAAAATAATAAAACAATTGAAATTAATTATTACGATTTGATGTAGTAAAAAAAAAGAAATCATATCTTTATGATGATTTTGATTTTATGTTGAATTATTTATTAGAGGAGTTAATAATATGGTCAGGAATGCACAGTAGGGTAGAAATGAAAATAAATTTAGACAAAGCAGAGGAGAGCACAAAGTTAAGTTTGTAAGGATAAGACTACATACTCCTTAGGGGCGTAGCCAATTTTTCAACGCTTCCTGAATTTTTTTCTCGTTGGATTTCAAATATTTGTATATATTTAATCTCTCTGATAAAACCTACAAAAACATGCTAGAATGTTCTATTTATCTCTTATTTTTCATGATCTTGGTCCATTTTTTTTCTTTTTCAAATATATCCTAGTATTTCTGAGCGATTTTATTTATTTGTTTAAAGTAATAAAAGTAAAATATTATTTATTGAATAAAAAAATTTAAACGATATATTTACTCTAAGATCAACCGTTTCCAAATTATTGAATTTTTTCGATCCCACTTCTTAATAAGGAATTTCAATGAATGAATAAAATCGTTCATTACGAATGAGTTGCAGCAATAAAAATATTCGTTGACATTTAATGAAACACTTAACGCACTTGTGTACGATACACTCTATATTAAAATAAATTAGTTCATTGATTCAAAGTATTTATTTTTAATAATAAAACAATATTTTTATTGAATTTCAAGATCTTAAGTATTCTTTCAATGAAAATATTCATTGAAATTCAATAAAATATTTAATAAAATTATGTACTATACATTCGATAATANAAATAAATAAATCAGTTTTTATTGCTTTCAACGTATTTCTTAATTAGTTTTGTTTATGAGATAAAAATTTCATTGAATTTTAAGAATTTCCACGTTATTTTTAATGCAATTGATTATTGGATGGTTAAAGAATAACAAATTGAAATAAAACACAAATTTTTAAAAACCTTTTTTCTTATTTTTAAATAAAAAAATTATTGTCAATTAAAATTTTAAGAACTTAAGTTATTCTTTTCAAATGGAAATATTCATTGAAATTCAATAAAATTTTCAATGCACTTATGTAGAAATACATACCAATAATAAAAAATAAGTTATTTCATTGATTCAACTGTATAAGAGTGATACAATGTCCAAAAACGGTCTGCAATCGGATTTAAACATCTCCGATTTCAATGAAATTCGCTACATGCATTGACCATTTGCAAGTGTTTCGAACCATGAAATTTAGACCCATGTTTTCTTCCCGGCATGAAATATATACGGGTTTAAAAAACTAAAAATATTAAAAACTTTACAAATGAATACCTATTAACTTCCAAATTAACTTCCTAAATATACTGGTAGAAATCTTTAGTTGCATAATTAATAGACAAAGTTTTTTACATCAAAAGTTCAAAGGTCAAGAAGTTGGAGATAAAAAAAATATCTCAAAAACCTAGTAATTTTTAAAATTCTTTAAAACTTATAATATTGGTTGACATAAATTTTCTCATATGGATAATAAATTTCGAGATTGGATGACAATATTTAGGTTTAAGAGTTATGGTCAAAAAAAATCCCAATTATTAGTACTCCTTAAGCTATAGAAAAGAAAGTTTATTTTAGTGTAGTTTAAAAACAAGGAAATTACCTTAAAAATGAATATATAGTGAGTTAGATCGTTAGATCGAAAGCCAAAAGTCAAAAATAGACTTACAAAAAATAAACCATTATAATCTCCAAAAACGATATTTTTAAAATGCTATAAAAATTGAAATATATTATATAACTGTACTTTATGCTATGCACAATTTCATGGTTTGGAACATTCATTTAGTTCAGAAGTTATGTAACAGATATGAACTGATATCTAGTTTTTGTATATAAAAACGAGCAGAGGAAGGTAGAGTCGGTAATACGCTATATGATACTAACACCATTGTATGTGTACAAAATTCCGGGAACGAGCCAATTATGGACCTATACTTGTATTAAGTGGAAAATTAAACATAATATTGCAGAATATAACGTCGATACTAAGATTCACATGTTAATTTTATGCATCTTTTTGGTGATTCCCAAAATGGCGTCTTAACATGGGAGCTATGGTCAATTATGACCGATCTTAATGAACTTTTGGACACGGGCAACTTCTACTTATATAAATGTTCTATGGTGCAGAATATTAATATTGAAATTAATAATTAAGATTTATGCACGTTAATGATTTTCGAAAAGAGTGGCTTCAATATAGGAGCTATGGTAAATTATGGACGCGATCGTGATGATTTGGCACATGATTTAATGATTACATAAGACTATTAGTTAATTTCACTTAAAATATTTCATTTTAAGGTATATTAAGTTGTAGAAACTCTATTCCGGGAGAACATTTGTATGGGGGCTAGGTGAAAGAGTGGGCCGATCAAGGCTTCGTCCTTGCAGCAGCCAAGCCAGCCAACAGACGGACGGACGGACATCGTTAATTGACTCAACAAAGTGATTCTGAGTCAACGGTATACTTTAAGTGGGTGTAGGAAATTTTTTTCTCTGGCATTAAAATATTTGCACAAACCACATAATAACCCCAACCAACTTTTGGTGCGTGTATTGGTATAAAAAATATATTTTTGTAAATATTTTAAATTTACATACAAAAATGTGCCTTTTTCTGTGGTTTTACTTCATAACGTCATAAATCATAGAGGCTCCAACTTGAAATTTGGAACTCATATATAGGGAAGGGTTTCAAAATTAGACCTTTCGAAGTATATAGATGTTTTTTTGTCCATTTAGAGTCGCATGTTGTTTTCTTCTATTAACTGAACTAAAAAATGAAGAATTTGTAGCAATGTATATTTAGTGGTGAGCAATAAAGTGTGATTACTTTTGGAAAAAATTAACATAGCTTTTTGATCTTTTAAATGTCATTTGTTACAAGGAAAATTCTTTACTAGGAAAAATTGTAAATTTGAAAGTAACTTTTTGCAATACTTAATATATGTTTTGCGAATTTCATGAAATCAAAGATATCAAATCGCGTAATTTTCGCGTTTTTTGTTCCGTTTTTATATGGAATCACTTATTAGTTAAATTCGTCTAAAAATATGTTTTTGTTTTTAATAAAACAATTTTAATGAATTAACGTTCTTTTAAATGAAATTGTTTATTGATTTAAAAGAAGCAAAGGAATACAAAGAAAATAAGTAAAGAAAAAAGCCACCATTTTAACAAAATAAGGAAAATTTTTTCTCTGCATTACAATATTTGCACAAACACATAATACCCCAACCACTTTTGGTGGTGTAGGGTATAAAAATATATTTTTTGTAAACATTTTAAATTTTACATACAAAAAATGTGCTTTTTTCTGTGTTTTACTTCATAACTCATAAATCAATAGAGGCTCCAACTTGAAATTTTGGCTCAATTAAAAAAATCAAAGAATAGATGATTAAATGAATTAAAAATAAAATCATAAAAAGATTTAACTTTTACTTTATTTTTACTAGAATTAAATTAAATTTTTATTGAAAAAAAAAAAAAAAATGGTAATAATTTTTTCTGAGTGTAACTAATTTAAAGTAAAATTCATTGATGTAATATTCATATGTATTTTTTATTAAAACCTACAACTTTCTATAAAATTTATGGAGATTTTTGTGATAACCTAAATAATTGCCCGTACCATTAAAAAAAAAAAAACTAATTTGTAATTATTTTATTTATTACTCTTAATAATAATTAAGAAAATTACACTTTTTTTATTTAACTTTAAATAAACGTAATAAATTACATTAACTGTTTAATGTAATAATAATCTTATCTAATTAAAACTTTAGTAAAAACATTAGAAAATTATTACCTCCCATAAGTTTTAAAGGAATTTAAAAAAAATTTATATTATAAATATTTCAAAGTTATTAACCCAGAAAAAAACAGCTACTTAATACGTGCTTTTACTGCTATTTTTTGTTTAAAAAAAATTTAAAAAATAATTCATAATAATTTACTGCATTTTAAATACATAACAAAATAATCAAACAAACAAATAAATAATCACTAATCCACAATTGATATCGACATAAAGAACATCTAACTGAATAAAATAAAATCTTATCAAATTTGGATTGTGTTTTTAAGTAAAAACTAGAAATTTTAAAAATAAATTATTTATTTGTTTTAAAACAGTGAAGTGATAAACATCGTTAGAGAAAAAAAAATAAAAATAATGTGGTTAAGGAAATTGTCTATTTTATTACTAATAACAAGTTTATTGGGTATTCAGGCTTCTGATTTAAAATGGTGGCAAACGGCTTCATTTTATCAAATTTATCCTAGATCGTTTAAGGATAGCAATGGAGATGGTGTGGGAGATTTAAAAGGTTTGCGAAGAGAACTAATATTCCACATAAAATTATTTTAATTATATCAAATTGTTATTGTAGGTGTTACTCAAAAATTACCTTATCTTAAAGAGATAGGTATTACAGCTACTTGGTTATCTCCCATTTTTACCTCACCCATGGCTGATTTTGGTTATGATGTAGCCAATTTAACAGAAATTGATCCTATATTTGGTACTATGGCTGATTTTGAGGAATTAATAGAGGTGGCCAAGAGAATTGGGGTGAAAATTATTTTAGATTTTGTACCCAATCATACGAGCGATGAGTGTGAATGGTTTATTAAATCGGCAGCAAATGATCCTACTTATAGGGATTTTTATGTTTGGCATCCGGGTAAAATTGTCAATGGCGTAAGACAGCCACCTACTAATTGGATAAGTGTTTTTCGTGGCAGTATGTGGACTTGGAATGAAGAGAGACAGGCTTATTATTTACATCAATTTCATGCTAAGCAACCGGATTTGAATTATCGTAATCCAAAGGTTATGGAGGCCATGAAGGTAAGGAGTATAAAAAATATTTTTAACTGATTTGGAAGGTATATGATCAAAGTTAATTAGGGACGATTTGTACTATGTTGAGGCTAATTAAGGGTCTTTAAATGAGACAATTTAAGAAAAACATTTAAACAAAAAGTCCTGCAGGTAAAGGATAATACAACAAGACCTTCAATTGAAGTTTATTTAATGCTGTGTTAAGACATATAACTGAAGCTTAAACGGGGGTTAAAAAAACAAAAATGAGTTTTGCAAATATTTCAATTATTATTGAACTGATTTATTTAAATTGTTCAGCACAAAAATTGAGAAAACAATGTTCGAAACTTCTTTGCAAAAACAAAGGCCTTAGAAACTCTAAAACTGGGTTTAAGATAGTTATTTTAAGCATATCTCTAACATTTATAAACCGATATTGCTAAATTTCAATAGCAACATTATCGAAAGAATTTCTGATCGTCTGATATATATAATATATAGATCAGTTATCAATGGACTTCATAAACACGTACTGAAGCATAGGGTCCTATCATCATTATCTCTTACAAGGAACCAGAAAATTTTAAAGGAATAACAAACTTATATAAATACCCTTTACATCTGTGATAAATGGATATAAAAATAGTTTATAAAACGATTTCTGAAAATTAATTTCAACAACGAGACAGAAAGACGGACATAATATTTAAAAATAGTTTAGAAAATTTAAAAAAATTTAACTAGCGGCCGGTTCCACAACATCGAACAATAAATTCGTTCGATTAAATGTATGGGAAACAATAACACTATATGCGATTTATTTGTTGTTGTTTTCGTTCGAAATTGCAAAACAAGTCGCTAGTTAATTTTTTATTATTCAAAATAACAACAATAATATTAATTGATTTTCTTCTACCAGGATGTTTTACGTTTTTGGTTACGTAAAGGTGCCTCAGGCTTTCGTGTAGATGCCGTACCGCATACCTTTGAAATAGCACCCGATCATGAGGGAAATTATCCCGATGAACCACATAATCCCAACAATAACGATCCTGAAGATTATGGATATTTAGAACATATTTATACTACCAATCAACCTGAAACTATTGATATGATCTATCAATTTCGTCAGGTAATGGAAGAAATGAAACAAGAGCTTGGCACCGAAGATTTTATATTAATGACTGAAGCTTATTCCCCACTCGATGTAATTATGCAATATTATGGCAATGCTACACATGATGGTGCTCAAATTCCTTTCAATTTCCAATTGATTAGTAATTTAAACAAACAATCTACTGCTTATCATTATGAACAATTAATCAATACCTGGCTAACTAATATGCCAACGGGTAGATCTGCTAATTGGGTAGTGGGTAATCATGATCAAACACGTATTGGTTCTCGTTTGGGTGAAGATATGATTGATATTATAAATATGTTAGTTTTAACTTTACCCGGTTGCAGTGTTAACTATCAGGGTGAAGAAATTGGCATGACAGATGTTTGGATTTCTTGGGATGATACTGTAGATCCACAAGCTTGTCAATCAAATCCTCAAGAATATGAGAGATTAACTCGCGATCCAGTACGTACTCCTTTTCAATGGAATGATGAGCCATTTGCTGGTTTTACTGAGGGCTCTACAACATGGTGCCCGTTTCAGATAATTATAAAACAGTTAATGTTATGCGTGAAACGTGCGTATTTCACAAGTTCACTTAAATGTTTACAAACAATTACAAAACTTTAAGAAGAGAACCTGCTTTCCAACAGGGTCTAGCGGAAATAAAAGCTTTAAGTGCAGGAGTTTTGGCCATAAAGCGGTAGGTTTATAAGTAATATTAATAATATGTAATGAAATATTTATTTATAAATTTTATTTTTCTAGATCCTTAAGTGGCTCTTCTACTTATATTGTTTTGCTTAATATAGGTAATAATGTGGAGACCTTTAATTTGGC
>MINK01191475.1:6554-16589 GCA_001735545.1 Phormia regina | reverse complement strand
TTTTCCGCCTTTACCCCTTTTTTGGTACATTTTTTCACCCATCGATGTATCAAAAATTGTATTCCAAAAAATTTTTAAATTGTAGTAGTATCCCATATTAAAATCCTCATATGAATATTTCAATAAATATAAAAAAATATTTTATGAAAAAATTACCAAAAATAGGTACGAATTTTACCCCTTAAACGCTTGAATTTCCAAAAAGTACCTATCTTGTATTTCTCATTTTTTGATAAGTTACGAATAAATTTTATCTATATGTTCATTTGTTTCAAAGATACATATGGTGCCAAAAAAAGTACCAAAATACAGTTTTTACCCGTTTTCTTCCTAAAACGGCTGATTTTCAAATTTATCTTAATCATATTTTACTCTAACATTTACTCTAGAGCTGATGTCCCAAGCTGCTAATTGCACTTTATTAGTACTAAATTCCTTGAGATCAAATAATAATTTTATTAAAAAATTAAATAATAATAAGCAAACATTTGAATTTTAGTACTTTGAGGATGTAAAAAGATTTTCATTTTCCATCCCTGGTTATTCATATTATTTCTATAGCAACAAAATGAAGTTTAGGTTCTTATTTACTTCTTTGGACATTATTTTTTACTGGGACAGTTTATTTAATAAAATGCGTAATTGAAAGATCAAAATTTTATAAATACTTGAATACTATTATTTCCTTTTGATCCTGCAAGAATCATAGGAATACGAATATGCCAATATATTTGTAACAATGATTGATTCTGACACAGAAAATAAAAAGAGTTATATTAAAAATACGGATCATTAAATGATAAAAAACATGAATTGAAAGAAATTTTTAGGAAAAGGTTATAAAATTTACTAAAAATTTATTATTAAATGTAATCGTAATAACGATTATGCACAAATATACTTATTGTAACCTGGAATCATATATTACAATCATAGTATGTTGCTCTTAGTTTATGGTCACCTGAACTATATTTTTTCTCTGCGTGCACATTGTTATATTAATGGAAAATTTTCAGTTACGACATTTCGGTGGTTAAGGATCAATATGATAATTTAGATAAAAAATTATAATAATAAGTCGAAAAGTCGAAAATAGTCCGAAAAAATCGAAAACAGTAGGTAAAAATCAAATATAGTTGGAAAAATTCGAAAATAGAAAAAAAATCGAAAAGTCGAAAATAGTCGAAAAATATCGATTATTATCCGGCTCACTATAAGTTGAAAAGTTAAATATTCTTTTAACGTTTTCTATATTTATTTATTGAATCTACCTTTTCTAAGGCCTCACAATATGTATTCAAATCTTAAAACTAAAAATTAAGAACTACTTTATCTCTAATGAGAGTATATGCCATAGTGAATAATTTGTCTTCGCTAATAACGGGATGGAAAATAGGCTCTACGAAGCCTTGAACTTGATTGATCTTCAGTAAGTAGTCTTGTAGGCGGGTTGAGGTGAGTCTGCAATCTTACAATGTATTTTTCACTGATTTTCTCAAACTTTTACTTTTGGAACCTCTTTTACAAATGGAACCTCTAAATCTCTATGGATATTTTCATTTCTTATATACCATGGTGCACCTGGCTTGGTTCTAAGAATTTTTGATTGGCCCCTCTGTATAACATCGATAGTCGTTTTACTGGCTGTACCCCATAATTGGATACCATATGTCCAAATTTGTTTTAAAACGGTTTTATACAGGATGACTTTATTGCCAACGCTTGATTTTGAATGGTTGTTTATTAACCAGTGAATGCTAGAGGCTTTTAATTTCTTGGTTTCTATATGACGACGCCACATTAGTCGCCTATCTGAATGTATACCAATGTATGTAACGTGGTGTGACCGGGGTATACTTATGTTATTAAGTTTAACAGGAGGACAATTCCCTCATATGCGACAGGTAAATATCATGTTTTCTAGATGCTAAGTGTGGGTTTCGGTGGGAACTGAGTATTGCCGTATCATCAGCAAATGTGGAAACAGTCAGTTCATTGCTCACTGGTAAATCAGAAGTGTAAATTAAGAACAAGGTAAGTCTAAGAACACTTCCCAGTGGTACACCTGCTTTTATTTCAAATTTTTCCGTTACAAACTCGTTATATTTTACTCTAAATAATCGGTCAGATAAATAATAAAAAAATAATAATAAAACCAAAAATTTATGAATTTTGAAATTCTGTAGATTTTTTATTTGTAACATTTAGTTAATTTAAATTTAGAAGTTAGAATTATAAAGACAAAGTCATTACTTACACTTTAATATATATCTTGTTAATGTCAGAAAACCAGACATTTGATAGTATATTCCCAAACTTCCATATAATTGGCGTAAATATTTCTAAAAGTATGTTTTTCGCTACTTACAAATTCCGCTTTATATATCGAATTTATCATTAAATCACACGTCTGTGTCGAA
This sequence comes from Phormia regina, assembly GCA_001735545.1. Lineage (NCBI taxonomy): Eukaryota > Metazoa > Arthropoda > Insecta > Diptera > Calliphoridae > Phormia > Phormia regina. The sequence continues at coordinate 14,169 of MINK01191475.1, read as the reverse complement.
AACAATTTTAAAATTTTACTGTAATAAGTCAAAACTATAATTCTTAAATAATCAGAAAAATAAATAAAAGTTTTGTTTATTTGGATTCCAGAAAAAATATAATTTGGCAAATACTATCCGCGATGATATAGGTCAAAGTGTATTAAAAATACACTTAAAAATTTTTAAGTTTAATAAAGTGAAAATACTAATGAAATCTTTTGAAATCTTTTAGCACTTAATATTTAAAACCTAAATAGTTATTAACTTTGCAAATATTTGTTTCTCCATTTACAATCACTTTAATTTTAATCATTAAAATATTCTACACTTCATTAAGTCCATACACCGGAACACAATTTTCCTAGTCATTTAACTGTTCTCCCCTATGGTTAACAACTTCCTTAATCAATGACTATAAAATTCATAAACATAAAATTTTATTACTTATGTATAAACTTTATTCACATTCAGTTTAATCCTTAAAACTGTTGAAACTAATTTATTTAATGTGTAGGTTTTTTTCTTCCTTTTCTCATCGCCAGCAATCATGAGGTGTTTTGTTTAGTTGTTATTACAAAACCTACTTAAAACATTCTTTAGTTTTATCTTTATCTTTTTTGATAGAACTTCTTAAAATAGTGAAATAAAAAAAGGAATTTTTATTATGAACTTTGTTGTTATTTGTACGAGTACATATGTACATATGTGTTGGAATACTAACATGTAGCATGTTTTCTGAAAAAAAAAACAGCTTAAAGAAAACTCATCATAAATGAATGCATGAAGGAGCACTGTGCAAGTTCTAGTAGGAAATTGAGAACCAAAAAAACAACAAAAACATAAAGATGATGACAACCATTTGAGTACAAAAACTATAAATTAACAAGACGTGATATTGTAAAACTATGCACAATTATAAATCCTTAGAGAGGACGAAATAGGACAAAATAAAAACTGACTACATGCTCATGCTCATACATGTACATTTACAATAAATAACTTAAAGTAAGGGCAATAATAACACATGTAGTAGTGGTAGTAGTAGTATTTATCTAAAAAGAGAGTAGGAGTAAATGTAATAGTAGTTGTGTTGTGTTATATATGCCAGTTGTATATTATTTAATATCCGACATGTGTTGTTAGCAAATAAAATGCCTAGAGTGTTATTTTTCTGTTTTTGTCTTATCAATTGCTAAGAAAATAAATTCAATTAAATTTGGTCAAATGTTGTTGGGCTATTTTATTTTAACTGACGCCTTTTTGTCAATCTAATGCCAAAGAATAAATTAATGTACTAAAANATACATACNNANNTACATACATACATACATACATACATACATACATACATACATACATNCATANATACTATTTCTTATAATGTATTTTGATGTGAACATCAAAATCGTCTCGCATATATGTATATCTATGTGTCTAACGTTCAGTCAGCCCGTTAATTTAACAAAAGCTTTATAGATTAATTTTTTTTCTTTCTATCTACATATAAATGGTTGCTGTAATAACATTTAACCTTGAATCTGAAAAAAAATAATGAAAATAAACAAAACATACAATTTATTGCATTAGATCTTATTAAAATAATACACTGTAATTCCTTGGGAATAAGAAAAAAAAAAGTATTAAATAACTTAAGCCTTGAAATAATCTATTAACTCGCTTATAGCAGTAAATTTGTTACATAAGTTATTTAGTATAATAATTTCAGAGGAATACATTTGAAATTTTATTAAGTATGAACAAGAAATGATTGGTTTATGATAATTCGAAATTCGACATAAGTGAAGAGGAATAAAATATTTAGTCTTATAGTTTTCTATATGTTATAAAATAAATTGGGAGGAAATTTGAGTTTTTTATACCCTACACCACCAAAGATGGTAGGGGTATTATATTGAACGCGGAGAAAAATTCATGCTACCTTTACTCACTCAGACTCATTTTCATTTTTTGAGTCGATTATTTTTTGAGTAGATTTAACGATGTCCGTCCGTCTGCTTGGTTGGCTGGCTCTCCATGTAAAGCTTGTGCGCAATTCTACAGATAATTTAATGAAACTTGGTGCATGTGACTTTTTTGATTTTGGTCATAATCGGTCCATTATTTCACCTAGCCCCCATACAAATGATCTCCCGGAATTGTGTTTTAACACTCAAAAATATCTTAAAAATTAAAATATTTTAATAAAATTTATAAAAGTATAAATCCATGTGCCAAATTTCATGAAGATCGGTACATAATTTACCATAGCTCACGTATAAACCCCTCTTTCGAAAATCACTTTAACGATCGGTCCATAATGATTTCCGATATAAGACCCAATTTCGGGAATCACCAAAAAGTTCATAAATACATGTAAACCTTAGTATCGACGTAATTTTCTGTAATAGTATGTTTTTATTTTCCTCTTAATACAAATATAGGTCCCTAATTGACTCCTTCCCGAATTTTGGTACACCTAGGCGATGGTGTATGGTCGGTCTTCACCGACTATAACTTCTTCTCTCGTTTTTTTTTTTTTTTTTTGAGAGAGAAAAAATTTTGATATCGATCCGTTTTTATTTTATAAAACTTTCAAACTAAAACTCGTTTATTTTTTGTACTAATATCAACTTTAAATTTTCATTATTCGATAGCTAATTTTGTGATTTAACTAAAGCCATGGTCACAATAAACAAATATTTGACCAAAATGACGTGACCGCTATATAAGAAATTTTCTAACTTCTCTTTATTAATGGGGAAATATCTCGTTTGACGCTGCTTTCAAAACATTTGCAAGATCAAATAACTCCAAGCAATTTTTTGTAATATAAGTGGTCAGTCAAATTTAGTCAAATATTTGATAAATGTGAACATAGTTTAGGTGTAAAAAATATTATAAAATCAATTGAAAATGTTGAACTAGATTAAATCCATAATTCTAATTACTAATTAGGGCCTTCGAAATGACATACAAATTTTTGGAATTTGGTAAGAAACAAAATTTTGTCTAAAGTTTCAACAGCCTCCATGTCATAGGTATCCTACCTCGAGCACTCATTCCTCAACTTCTAAGATGTATGTAGAATCCTCCTACCAAACATAAAATTCTACTCTTCTCTGCTATAACCAAGTGAAATTTTTTGGTAATGCATCCATCCAATTAAAATTTACAGATTTATTTAACAAAAAATTTGATTCTGCATCAAATTATAATATTTTTAATTTCTCGAATCGCAAGTTTTTTTTCCAAAATATTAAAATGAATAACATTTATTTATTTATTTATTTATTTTTTTTTTTTCAGAAAAGTACCAGAACAAAGAACATATTAAAAGTACTTTGTTTTCATACTTTTCTTTTTCATTCCTTAAAGTTTCAAAATTTCTTATTATTTTAGGACAATTAAAAAATACTAAAAATACCTATAAACAAAATTTTCAAATGCTTGAGGAAAAATACAATTTAATACTTGAAATTAATAGTTCGATTTTAAAATTTTGCTTCAAGAAACTTTTTATTAAAAAAAACTCATCTCAAGTTTATGACATTTTTTTCTGTTTTTTATTGCGAAAACCAAAAAAAAAAAAAAAAAAAAAAAAATAAAAATGAATTGTAGACCAATGATTTTTAACTATTTGTCATTAGGTAATTTATTTTTATTCTGATTCAATTTTTATTACAAAAAATTAGTTTTCAAAATTTATACATTTATCCTTTCCACAAATTTGACAAAAACAAAGAAAGAATTCTAGTGTAATAATAAGAATGTATTAAAAATTTACTCTAAAAATTCATTAAATTTATTATTAAGGCGTTTTTTTTAACTATAGCGTTGCCTATATAATCTGCCCTTTGCGTTCTATTTTGAAAAAATAAATATTATTTTCTAACAATATTATTTTCTAACAGTGTTTCCATTAAATTTATGCATATTTCATGATTACATGTATTATCACTACAACAATATTATATCCTCAGTTAATTTGCATAAATTTTAATAAAACTATATAAATTATAATACAGTTCTGGTTAAAGTTTCTTACTATAACAATATTATGGTAAATATTTTTTGGTTTAAGTTTCACTACAACAATATTATTATTTTCTTAATATTATTATTTCATAAACTTTGATTTGAATAAAACTTTTGTTTGATTTTTATCATTTAATGTTTACATTTAACAAAAAGTTTATATTTTTTCTATTTTTCGCCCCAAACAATTTTTTTTTTGGTATGAAAAAATATCATGACTTCTAGAACGATTCCTTTAGAAAAAATTTTGTTTAAACCCTAATAATACGATTATTGTTCACATAACAATAATATATTACAAAAAAATGTAGTATTTAAAAGATATAGCTATAGTATTTATAATATAAGAGCAACATATTATGATTGGAATTAATGGTCACAGCTGAATATATAGATCTCATTTTATTAAATTGTAGTTTATTTTTTCAATATACCATTTCACCAGATTATGGTTATAGCTATAGTATTTATAATATAAGATTTAATTGGAATTAATGGTCACAGCTTAATATATAGATCTCATTTTATTAAATTGTTGTTTATTTTTTCAATATGCCATTTCACCAGATTATGGTTTCGTTTTTATTATATTAATGCACCTCATCATATTATTATAACAATCTATCATATTTATTACATTTTGTAATTGTATAATTCATAAAATAATCTTATTAATAATAATGTTATTATTGTTATTATTTTTAAAATTAATTATTATTTCAAATATAATTATTATTAAAATTTTTATTATTATTAATAATATTATTATTATTCCAATTTTTTTAATAAATGTTGCGCAAGAAAAAGCAAGATATTTTTATTACCAGAACTACTAAAACATTTTATTGTTATAGGAATAAATTTTTGTTCTTAAACAATAATACGTTATTAAGTCATTTGATCAAAAAAATAAAATTTGTCTTGTCAACTTAATCAAAATTTTTATTGAATTTAAACGTTGTTATCATAAACACATAATTGTTATCATAAACAGAGAATTATTAAAACTAATGAAAGGAAATAATGAAAATATAATATTGTTGTAATTACAATAATGTTACAATATTTTTTCACTGCGTAAAAAAACATGGTTGAAAAATGTATATAAACGTAAATATAAATGGAAAAAATATTTTTAAACTTGGTCGGAATGATTTGAAAGAAAAAACAAGATTTACTACTATAGAATATTTTACTTAAACGAATATCTAAAATTTATAAAAATTAATTCATAAATAATGATTTATCATATTAAAACGAAATCTGTTATGGGTAATTCTGAATATGTTTTTAATTTTATATGATAAATAATTAGTTTTTTGAAATGTGAAAATGTTATCATAATTAAATGCAAAAACTTGGATTATATGTAACTGGCAATTGCGCTATTTTAAAATATTTTATATTAAAGATCATTGTTTCGTGCCTTACAATTTTTTAATAATCTACCCCTGATCTATTAGTAGGATTTAATATTTCAAAAAAAATATATTTCTTTTTTATAATATGAGAGAATATTCTAATATAAACACTATTTATATGTTTAGAAAATTATATAAATTATTTTCTAAAGTAATATTATAGTCTGTAAAAAAAGTTGTCTGTAGATATTAACAATATAATATAAAAGTTCGATAATTTTATAATATCTATGTTTAAATGTTTATGACCATATACATTTTAAAAACGATCATATAATCTAATCATAATATTTTACATTTTGATCATATAATTTCTCTGCGTGCTCAATTGTGATTTATAGTAAACTTCACAAAATTAGAAAAAGTTCCAAAATTTAAAGATGAATAAATAAATAAATTTCTTCCTCTTTGATTATTAAAATATTTATTTTATTTTCATTAATACTGATAATCTTTTTAGACTGATATTTAACGAAAGTTTGGAAAATGAAACCCTAAACCCTTAAGACTCACATATTTAATTCTTTTCTAAAAATCCTTTTCTTAAAATTCTATTTTTTTACTTCTTATGGCATAAGTAAGCCAAGTTTCACATTAAATAAATTTCAAAATATTAAAATAAAACCATGGCATTTAATCTTTATTTCTTAAAATACAGACGATACATATTTTAAGATTTATTTATATAAATAATGAAAAAAGAAAAATTTTGTTGATGTTTTTTTTCATTTAAGCCTCTGGCATTTATAAATGTTTAACTTTTTCATTTGCAAAAGTACTGTTCTATTTTTCGCTTGTTTTTTAAAAGTTTTATCTGTCGCAAATCTTTTTTTGCTTTTAATGGCGAAAAAAAATGCAGACAAGCAGAAATACTAAAGGCAGAAACGAACGACTAAAAGTGTTGATATTTTACATTTTGAAACAGTGTGAAAAAGTAATCGTTGTAGGCCTGTAGTTTTCAACATTTTCATTCATTTAAAATTGTTCTTCTTGGTTCCTACTCATTTCTTGTGCTACTTATTTAGTTGGTTCGGTAAGTGTATGCGTGAGTATTTTATGCCTAAAGTTATAATGTTAAGCATGATTTTCATTTTAGATTTGCTCTTAAAATGTTTGAATTGTAGTTGAAAATTGGATTTGGTATTTTGTGTTTCGGTAGTATTGTATTTGTATCTTTCATTATAATATTCGCGTCGTCACCCCTTAGGTTATATTTGCTTGAAATTTAATGCCATTTTACTATAAATTTTAGTTTTATAGTCTTGTTCTTTTTCCCTATAAGTATGCTATGTATTTTAGTTGCTTGTTTTTTTGGAGGGGCGGGGGCTTTAGATTTGTTTCTTTTTTTTGGTATAGTTGGGTGTCAATATGTATATATGTATTTAGGGGTGCTTAATTCATATAACAATGGTTGACCTTCATTACAATTTTGTTTGTGAAAATTTTTTCGCTTTTGTTGTTGGTTTTATTTCTTAATTTTGTTATTAAACAACAGCGTCAAAAAAATTTTTGAATTTTTTTTTTTCCTCAACAATTATTTGTTTGCTGTGTTAGTGTGTAGCGTAATATTAGATAAAAATAGACAAAAAAAATTTAATTTTCTTTTAATATCGTTTATTAGACATTAAGATCTGCTTTTGATAAAAATAAATTTATGTTGTTGTAATAGAAAAAGAAGATTTGTAAGAGGATTTTGGTTAAGTTGAGAAAAAGAAATAATAATAAAATATATTTGTTCTGTAAAAAATATTAGCTAATGGCTAATCAATAAGAAAATATTTCGTTGATACATATTTTTTTATTTGATGAAAATTGATCGAGAATCACTTGAAAATTATTAAGATCCTTTTAATTTTACCTTCATTGAAGTAAAAGGGGTTGAAAATGCATGCATAGAAAAAATATGGTTCAGGTGACCATAAACTAAGAGCAACATACTATGATTGTAACATATGATTCCAGATTACAATAAGTATATTTGTATGTTATAATTATTCTGATTCTATTTAATCATTTTCTCATCATTTAATGATTTGGTTTAATCATATTCATAACTTTTTTTATCATTTAATAATCCCATGAATCAATTTTATCATATATATAATCCCCGAGTTTCCCATACTGAAAAGTTTTAAAATAAAGCACATTTATCTGAATTTTTTTTACATCATTTGTTT
>MINK01191473.1:0-10209 GCA_001735545.1 Phormia regina | reverse complement strand
GTAACCTGATCGCAAGCAATCATACTGGGGCCATATACTTCTCGAGGTGGAGCATATAGGCTCAACTATGCTGAGCTATCCTCAATAAATACTATCATAGATCCGCAAGATGACAGCGGCATACCTACCAGTTGGTCCGTTTCCCCATTTCGAAGGTGGGAACCAATCCTGGCTAGTTCGTCCGCAACAGTATTGCCCGGGGTATTTGAGTGTCCCCTTACCCAGATCAACTCTAGGTTTGAATGTTTCGCCATCTCGTTTAGAGATGTCCGATACTGCACAAGATACGACAGACACAGAGAGCATATCCATATATGTCCATGTTGTGGGGAGAGATTTCGCTAATTTACGAGGAAGAGGGAGATGGCAAACGCATGATATCCACTGAGCTAAAGTATGTTCGTACCGTCAGAAACAGTAATTTTGTGCACAAAGTGGGCTAATATCATTTTAACTTTCTTCTCTTTTCAATTATGTGTGTAGGAAAGAAGGGTATGATAGTTCAGCTCCCTGGGACAATATACCAGTTTATAGCTCCTGTATCAATGCGGTCTAGAGTTTGAATATGTTTCGCCATACTGCAGAGTCATTAGAGAGGTGATGTCGGCATTCATCTAACCAGTTTTTCTTTGAATCGCAGCCGCGGTACACCAGAGAGAAGAAATTTATATCAGAGCTGAGGTTGGAATAATGTCGGTATACAAATTTGAATATTGTCAGCTTCAAAATATTCTCGTATAGTATTTAAGCTAATTGCCGCTCTCCTTAATGCGCGAGATTTTCTGCCTTGTAGGGCTTAGTACTAAGAACAACAAAACTAGAAAATATATATCTGCCTGGCGTAATATTATCACTAAAATAGCATATTTTTCATATAAAATATACTGAAAATATATAGTGTATCATGGCCAGCAATACATGCTCTACGTACCATGACTATGAAACATGTGCAATGACGGAGGGTTAACAAAAAATAAAGTTTTGGGACTATTATGGGTTCGCAAGCGAGAGTGGAACCTAGGAACAATAATTTACACAAAGAAAAAACTTGCTGTGGGTGAATAACAAACTTTTGAGAAATGTAAGGAAATTCACAAATTCTAAATAAAATTTCTGTACATTTCGCTATGGCAACTATTAATAAAAATAACTTATGATTTATAATTAGAACAAACTAACATATTTCAAACACCAACACACATAAAATACGACTAACATTTCATTTCTTATATACATTTTTTTTTCATAATGGTACTACACCCAGGCCAGTCATAATCTAAAATAATTGCTCTGTCATTATAATCATTAAAACCCGAGAACAACGACTGCACTAAATACTTTATTTTACTCAAGTTTTATTAATGATTTTCTAAGCGATTATTAGTAACCTCTAACTGGCGTCAAATTTTATACCAAACTATAAATCTTAAGTGGGATACTTAAAAAAAATTGCAAAAAATATATTAAACAAATTATACAAAGTTTTATGATTAATAACGAATATTTGCAATGGTCAATAAAATTAAATTATTATCGCCAGATAATTTATAAAATGCACGTGTACACAGAGTTATTTTAACAAAGAAGACATGCTAAGAAGAAAAAACACTTAAATCAAAATCGCCAAAAAGTAACAAAAGGTTAATCCCTTTTAATTTTATATGATAGATATTATTATAAAATAAATATCAATACCAAATTATGAGAATTATTTATATTGGCATGGATACCGAATAACCGCACTAGGTTTTTGAACTTAGTTAAACGCAAAGACAATGATAACAAGAAATTCTTATTGTTAATCGATAATATAGTGGACTAATTTTATAAAATTAAGCCCTCTTTTTTAAAATAATAAACAATAAGGACTATTACTGTATTTGTAAGTAGAATTCAAAAAGATAATATATAATTGCTTTGTACTTTCCGTTAGAAAGTTTCTAGAAAAATGTCCATGAATGTGAAAGTTTTTTTTTTTTTTTTTGTTCTTTTTTATTAAAAGGGAAAATTTTGTTGGAGTGGCTATAATTTTATAAATTTTTATTAAACGATTTTTTCAAATATCAATATTATCTGACCGACTGATTCATCATCCTACAGGCAGGCGCAGATCCACTAAAGCTTTGGGAAGAACATTAGAATGATTTATACAACTATTTTCTTTAATAATGCTTTATAACCATTCTTATCATTAAGAATTTTCATTTTGGGCGGAGGGAAATTCCCTTATTTCTCCGTGGATTCCCGCATGTCCTACAGCCGCTCAACACGTTCTTGAAGCTAGGCGATCGAATTTGGACAAAGGTAGTCTCCATCTAGTATATACCATCCATTAAGGCGGCTATTTAAGGAAGGAATTCGAATGTTTAGGTGGTAGAAAAGGTAACAAACGGGTAAATCGGTTAATCTCATAAACTCACAATCTAATAAACGGATACAAAAAAGTTCAAAGTTATCTTTATGCCTGTAGAAAATATTTAACAATGTCTGGTACTTTTTTTGAAAATTTATTGGTTTAAGGGATAAAAAACAAATAAAACGTATTTTTTGGTACTTTTTTTTGGGACCATGTGCACTGATGAACCATGAATATACAGATAAATTTAAGGTCGTATGCCTGAACTTATCAGAAATACAATTCGGTCTTTTTTAGAAATATTCAAACGTTTAAGGGGTAAAACATCGTACCTATTTTTGGTACTGGTTTTTCCATAAAACATTTTTTTTTATATTTATTCAAATATTCATATGGGGATTTTAATATGAGATACCACTACAATTAAGAAATTTATTGGAATGCAAGTTTCAATACTTCGATGGGTGAAATAAAGTACCAAAAAGGGGTTTAAAGCAGGAAATTACATTTTATTTAAACTTAAAAATGAATTTTCAATTACATTAAACATTAAATTAAGAAAATTTTGTCCTATGTAGATAAAAATTCACAAGTATGGAATTTGTAATGGATAAGAATTTTTTTCTTGTGCTATTGGTACTTTTTCCATTTTCTGTAGTATTTAACCTGGTAACATGATCCAATGTTGGAAATAATTCACAAGGGGGACTTTTTACTACCTTTTCGTTCTTTCTATAATTATGATTCTAGAAACATGAAATTATATACCTAATTTCAATTTTCTAAGCCTTTAGTTAATGAGAATTCATTAGAGGGGACTTTGTGGTACATTTTTTGTTATTTTAATGCTACTTTTTTGTTCTTCTAATGGTACTTTTTGAATTTTCTATTATTTGTATGTTGGAAACATGATCCTATTTTAATGAATATCCATTAGTAGACTTTTTGGTACTTTTTCGTTCATATGATTGTTTTGTACTTTGAAAGTATATCGAAGTCAATGATTCCATGTCAAAGTGGACAGCAATCGGATCTCTGATTTTAATGAAATTCAATACAAGTATTGATCGTTAGAGCTTTAAATCCATGTCTCTTTCTGATTCAAAATTATTGTATCGTCGCCGGGGGATTTAAGTGCTCTATATGCCAAAAATACATTCTGAGTAAATCGATGTTGAAGTTTAACATCATTTTTCTAAACAACTGCTCGATAGGATTTTGTGACCATCTTTTGAAATAAGGATTCTGAGGAAAATTTTTTATCCCCCGATCTCATCTACAACGGATTATTTTTTAACGGTAATAAAAATGCCGTTTGCTCTATACGCCATCTTAAGCATATATCCTTGCAAATAATTGGTTAGATATCTTAGAAAAATTCTTAAAATCTGAAAATTCAATTTCTACAATCTTAAGTTTAATTTTATTTGTTTTAAAATTTTTCAAATAATTAACGGGTGACAAAATACTATGAATTTCTAAACGTTTCAGATATTTATTTAAAGCATTGTGAACGCAAATCCCTTGTTTTGTTTAAAAGNNACAAATCAATTTCAAGATTTTATACCCCATTGACTGGCATATACAGCAAAATGACACAAAAAAGTTCTGTTTTGAAGGATATAGAGCAAAATGGACACGATTTATCTCAGCAACCAGACGAGATAGCCGAAAACGGATTGCAGATTTGAAAAATTTGGGGTCGATAACCTATGTTGGCGTCCTTAACTCAAAATTGTCAAAATGACGTATAGAAGAAAAAGAGTGCAGATAATTTTTTGGAAAAAAGTAGCCGTTTTTGCAATATTCAAATTTAAAATCGTTTCTTTATACCCTACAGCACCATAGGTGGTTGGGGTATTATGTGTTTGCGCAAATATTGTAAAATATCCTACACCCACCTTAAAGTACACCGTTCGATTCAGAATCACTTTTTGAGTCGATTTAACGATGTCTGTAGTCGGTCTTGACCGGTATAGTCGTTTTTGATTTATTTTATTTTTTTTTTTTCAATATAAAATTTAGTTTCTGAAACTAATAAAATCGGCCCGAAATACTTGTTGGTAAAGATATTTTAACTAAATTTTAGGCGAATGTATACTTTGCAATATAAAATGGTAAAGTGAAAAAAGATTTTCGTAACAGTAATCCCACAATTTCCAAAAAATGGCGAAAATCCAAAAAATGTATTTTTTCACATTTTTGGCTATAGAAGCCGCATTTTTCCGAAGTCCCATAGATTTTGATTTCAAACTTATAACAAAATATTGATGATTCATAAAATATAATTCGCTTATCGATTCGTGCTTTGGGATTTTAGATTTTGAGAAGTCAAAATTTTCATATAAAATGAATAAAATTTGGGAGGGTGTGTACTAGGGTATCCAATTAATCGGGGTTTCAGATTATTCGGTTTATTTGACAAATAATTATTCGAGGTTTCAAGTTTATCGGTTAATAATCCATTAATGCCAAATTATTCGATTAACCGAATTGTTTTAGTAATACATATTCGACATATAAATAATACTATTTATAAAATTTTATCTATTGGAATAGTTATTTAGAGACTTAATGTATATTATATAGGGTATATCTTAATAGATTGGACTTTAAGTATAATACTATTTTTAATATAAATTTTCTAATTTTCTGTTCAGAATCATATCTTTTTATAAATATATTGTCATGTTCATAGTCTTATTATACTTGCTAGGTCCAAAGGAAATAATATTGTCACAAGTTCAAGAATTTAAAAAAATTTTAATTTTTCAATATCGCATTTTGTTATATAAAAAGTCCCAGTAAAATAATATTCAGAGAAGTAAGTAAGAATATAAACGAGGGATCCAGAGACAATGCAAAGTCGGATGATTCCAATAAGTGTTCCATTTTTGATACCTATTTAGTGATAAGAAAGTCATGAATGGTGCTAAGTGTATAAAAATACCTTGGAAGTAAAAAATCTATTGTATTAATTTTTGCTGGAAATGTCTATTAACCAATTTAGAAACGATGTTGACATAAATTTGAATTTAAAATAACAAATTTATTAAATTATAACACTAAAGGACTATAATACGTTTAATCGGTTGTTCGATACAAATTATTCGATTTAATCGTTATTCGAAAATAGACAGTTTTTAATTATTCGAACAGTTAATCCATCAAAATTAATCGGATAACCGAATAGCGATTAATCGATTGGATATCCTAGTGTGTACCTTGAACCACTTAAGTTACTGGGCTTGTTTTTCATCTTAAAGTCAAGTTGTCTTTCAGAAAAGTGCAAAATTATTATATGTTGCTAAAGAAAATTTTATTTTAGTGAAATAAAGAGTGCAGATACTTTTTAGGACAAAAAAAATCTTTTTTAAAATTTTCAAACTCAAAATCGTTTATTTGTGGACTCGGTAAAGATATCGACTTAAAATTTTTTTTCATTAGATAAATTCGTTCTTTAACTAGTTAAGAAGAAAACTAATAAAATTATTAGGATATTTATGGTGCTTAAAAATTCAAACGCAAATAACTCGAAAACTATAAAAGATAAATGCGAGCATGTTTTTTTATAGGTCAGGGCCTACAACAATATATAATTTGAAATAGGATGAGAAACAAAAATTTGACAAGCGATTAAAAAATTTTAATGTCAGAGGTACCTAATTTTGAGCCCCCTTAGCTTTGCCCCTTAAGTGTTTATGGTGTCCCCCTTCCAAACTTAACACTGTACACTCCTCTCCCACCTCTATAACAAATTTCATGAAAATCCCAACAGCCGGTCAGAATTACGGATTTATTTCCAAAAATTTTTGATTGTGCCTCATCTGTACTATGGTATAGGTTAACATATGGTCGGTAGTGATCGACTATTCGTATCCTTTCTTTTTTATTTTGCTTTTAATAATATTTAGGGTTAATTTCTAGTAAAAAAAATAGAATTTTAACTCATAATTTAATTTTGCATTAACAAAATGCAAAAAATTCAATTTTTATTTTATAAAATGGCTCCAGCATAATTTATCTCGAGCTACCGTGGTATTTAAAATTACCAAGGTTTTTTTGTTCAAAAATTATATGCGGTTGATTTTGGAATTTTTACTTTAAAATCTAAGAAATTAAAAGGGGCATTATTGACGTCACTAAACATGGTGCTATTGCATTATATATGAACATTTTATTAAAAAAAATCTTCATCTATCAACAAAGTAGTAGTTATTTTATAAGAATTATTTTTACTTTATATTGCAAACCACAAAAACCAATGGTCTACAAAACGGAAATATATGCAACAACAATGTTGACGTAATATAAACTTCAGAAAATAATTAACAATTGAAATCCTTGTTTTCAGTTATATATTTTTTTTTTTATTAAATTTAAGTATAAATCATATAGTTGTTTCAATGTTGTTTCTCTAAATCAAATAAATAAAATTAGCAACCACAATTTATAATATGATCTGATAATGAATTAAATTCTAATAATATTGTAGTAATAAAATTCTAAAACCAACAATTAAAGTAAACATTTTGATAACTAATAAATTTACGCCTTTTAATTCTTAAATACACAAGAAAAAAAAAAATCGCATTGAGTGTGAGAGCATTTTTGTTATGTTTTGCTTTTGACATTTTGTTTTAATATTAGTGACCATAATGCACAGTGGCACAGAGGGAACAAATGCAATTTTTTTTTGGTAATAAATCATTATTTTCAAAACTACAGCTCGGATTAAATTGAAATGTATGGAAGAGTTAAAGAAGAGGACTTAGGCTTTCAGAAAAATCATATTGTAGTCACCTTGTGATAACATAAGATAAACTACAGGGTATCAAATTTGACTACCTCAAAACCATTTTAAATCTATTTCTTGATAATATATCGTCAATAAATTGATAAAAGCTCGCGTAACATTTTTATTAATCGACAGAAATTAAACTTTTTTCCAAAATTTATCAAATTCGACCTATGCCTAATGTAGGGTGCAAACATAAATTAATTCAGAATATGTTTATTAAACATTTAGGATGCCTTATCGTTTCACATATATAAAGGAGAAAAACGTGAAGGAATTGTACTATATTTTTGTACTAATTTCAGAGCGCTGAGTTTGAATATTTTTCACGTCTAGACGAATTAAGATAATCCAAAATTTTTTTTCAGCATATTATTTTCAAATATGTAGCATATTACAGTACATTTTTAAAAAATGTATACCTCATATGTATATCTCAGGACTTATTTTTAAAGAAAGTAAGAAAGTTGAGTCATAAAATAAAAAATTCAAAATTCAAGTGTAAATATCCTTCTCACATAAAAATATAAATTTGGTAACTAATTTTATTTTTTCTTTATTTTCTATATTTCTTTATAGAAATATAAAACTCTTTTAAATCGGATTAAATTTAAAGAAGTTACGATTTTTTGAAACTTTTAAATACTCGAGTTAGTCAAATTTGACAACCTGTAGATTATCTTGTGTTATCACAGGGTGACTACAAGACGATTTTTCTGAAAGCTTAAGTCCTCCTCTGCAACTCTTTCATACAATTCAATGTAATCCGAGCTGTCGTTTTGGAGATACAGATTTATTACCAAAAAATTTGCATTTTACCCCTCTATGAGTGGGTCCATATGCAAAATAAGTGTTAATAACTCTGTATCTCTAAAACCACTAAACCGATTTAAATGAAACTTGAAATTTCGATAGATGAGGAGTTAGGCTTTTGGAATATTATTGTCTGGAGTGTATAACTGCAACATGGAAGACGCTACAGTGGGTCAAACTTAGGGTGGAAAACCTCGAAAGTAAAAAACATAACCGGGCTTATAACTTTGCAAATATGAAGGGATTTGAAAAAAACATTCCAAACAACGTAGTCATATTATATATATCATTTTAAAGGTAATTGTGTCTGCTTTAAAATTATGTATATCAAAGTTAACTATTTTAAAATTTGTATCCTAATTTTTTAAAATAAAACAAACATTTCAAAACAATTAAAGATATCAAAATAAAATTTTCACATAATTTCAAATATCTAATAGAAAATTGTTAAATGTAAAGATCAGAGAAATCTATAAAATTTAGTATATATTTTTTTAAGAACAAAATTCTTATTTATGAAAAAAGGGATACTTTCTAAAATTCCTTCGTGCGACTAAATTTCCTGGTAGACTGTCATAATTTTTTGACAAAATGTTTGAAAACATATAAAACTTTATAATTTAATTGCTAGAAAAAAACAAAATCAACTATAATTAAAAAAAAAAAAACTCTATAAGTTGAACTTTTTATAAAAAATAAATTAACATTTTTGAACACTGCTGACTGTAGGGTGATTGTTCAGAATTTTTCTAAATTAAACTTGGACATTTCCTTAAAATCCCGTCTTTCAAAAAATGCCAAAATATCTGAAACTTGCTTAACAACCTTTTTTTAAAAAAATTAAATATATAAAGTTACCTTTTTGGGTAAAAAATTGTAATTTTTGAAATTTATATTGAAATTTTTTAAAATTTTTTCCTTTTTATTGAATTTAAATAATTAAAATTTTTCTCTTTAGCTTAACTTAGAAAATTATAGAGAATTTGTAGGTATTTAAAAAAAAAAAAATAGAAAATTTAACGGTTGCAAGGCCTTACTCCTGTCAGTCGCTGGCTTAATGGAGATCTGTTTGGCCATAAGTTCCACCAGTAGCCAGTTCATTAGAACGAATAAGGCTTTAGTTGGAGTTATATGTAACACGCCTGTAATAAGCAGCGCCGAACAACACAGAGTCTTTTCAAAGATTCCGAAAAAAAGTGGGTTTCGCCATAGCCTTCTACCACACTAACGTTCCATACATAAGTATGGCCTTTATCATCATGTCGAAGAGCCATTTTGAATTACTAGGATTTATATGGCTTTCTTACACATATATAGGGCGATTCCAACCTTTGAGGCTCTAGACCTTGTAGCCAGGATAGTTTGGAATCCAGTATAATACCTATCCGATTCCTTTAAGTCAACACCATTTAGACGTGGTAATGGGAAAGATGGAATAATGTATCTTCTGGAGAAGAGAACGAGTGCCATTGTTGCTGGATTCACACTGAAGCCATGCACTAAGTAAGCCCAAAGCAGTTTGCAGGCGTTATGACATAGTATCCAGATATATCCCAGCCACCGCAACATCGCCCGCATAAGAGACAATCCTAAAGTTCAGGGAATCTAGTTCCCTGAGTATTGGGTTCACGGCAATATTCCGAAGAAGAGGAGATAAAACTCCTCCTTGCGGAGTATCTTTATTTGCTACCCTGTATAAAAAGCAATTTCAAATCACTGTGTGACATGATTCAAAGATATGTAAAAGAACAGTGGCTGCTTTAATAACAAGACGGATAAAAAACTTTTCTTTTTCGTTTATGGAGATTTTATTTTTGGATAAATCTATACAGACAGATTTTAAATTAAGATTTATAGGTTTTATGAGATCTATAACTGTCAATTTAAAATCTGCCACTATAGATTTAGCCAAATATAAAAACTCCTTAAAAGAAAAATAAAAAAATCACAGTACATCATATGAAATTTAAAGCTAAAATGGAGATAAATTTTCTTTATAAAGTTTTTAAGTTTAACATAATAAAATAAAGTAAAAAAAAATAATTCTACTCCGACTGCCAAAAACGATTTATGCAACCTGTGTGGCCAACAAATTAAATATTAAAACTTGAAAGTATTGGTGGATTATTTGTCTGTTGTCCTGGCTGGCATGTCAGAACATACGATCATCATATAACTTTTAATACCCAGCAAAAAAAGAACTGAAAAAGCAATGATTTTAACATTGTGTTGTCATTGGAAG
>MINK01191471.1:0-15726 GCA_001735545.1 Phormia regina | reverse complement strand
TAGTTTTTAGTAATTGATATAATCATTTTGTTGAGAGGTGCAAATTTGAGCAAGTTTTTGATTGAATGAATTATTTTCATATATTTTTGTTAATTGGCGATTTTTTTCTGTGTAGGGTTATACTGAAAATTGCATAAAATTTTTTGTTTGGAAATTTTTTAATGCCATAGATTTTAGATTCAGCTTTAGGCAATTAACCCACAATACCCACTGTTACGTATATGTAACGCGAAATGTCTAAGTAAAAAAACTAAGTAATATAAACATAATTTTTCCAATGAATTGTGTAATTCAATTCAATAGTCCTGCATCCTTAAATTTTTTTTTTTTTAATTTTCTCTCCTGTTATTGTGACAATAATTGATTTTGTAAAGTTCATTATTTGACAGCTGGCAAAAACTCGATTTTAACGGCAGGCTTATTATTGTCATTCAAAATATTTTAAGGAAAACAATTTTTTGCATACTAAAAGCAAACACATCAAATTTGTTTAAATATATATAAGGTGTGTCTCATAAAATTTAGAAAGTGGAAAAAGAAAGTGTTACAAATATGCAACTAAGTACTTTTTGGCCTCTTCGTATTTTAATACAAAAAGGACTAAATAACAAAATTTTAATTAAATATACTATTTCAACATGATATTTTGTTTAAAAAAGTGATAGAGGGCTAACGGAAAAGTGATATAGGGCTAACGGAAAAATTTTTTTTTGGAAAATCCTTATTTTTGCGGTACACATTTGTATGGAAACACAGATCATGTGGTCGAATCGATCCTAGATCAGTCATAGGATGGCATTTCCGGTAACCGGATGTAATCACTTGGTTTCATAAAAGGATTTTGGAAACAATTTTCAATGATAAATTAGTATAAATATAGTATGAGTTTTATATAGGACATACAAGTACCAAATATTATTGAGTATTACCTACTGCTACATATATGTAACCACTTATAACATCCTTACTAAGCCAAATGTAAACAATCAATGGGTTTATATGTCTCATAATATAACGTTCAACATTTTAAATCTTTAAGTTGTCTAGAACGCCGTAGGCATTAATGGGTTAGCTTGCCTTTAATATTTTGCAAAATTTGCAGAATTATAACTTTTATTTCAAAACTGCATAATTTTTCAAAGGATTCTAAACCTTATTATATTTATTATAAAATATGAATCAGATCGAAATCCGCATGCACAATTCGAATTTGTTTTCAGTTTTTTCTCATCAGGTCGAGTTTTTTTATGGGCGTGTCTTATATTGCGTCATAAATAAGCCGATTACTCTTGTATATTTCACTATAACTCTTAAAATTAGCTTTAAGTCGTTATACTATCATCCGATCAGTAGATTAAAAGATATTTCGAAATAAGTGTCTGAAAAATTGTTTATACTAAATTGATAATGTTGTACTAAAATTTCTTTTTAAATGTGAAAGCATCAACAAATTTTCAATTTATCATACTTATTTGTCCAATTAGGATAAATTAAAATTCAATAGATAGCGATTTAAATTATTTTTGAGCTGAATTTACATCTTTTTTTCAGTTTATATTTCCGTAGTAATTCAGTAAATAGAAGCAAAAAAATAAATTAAATAGACGACAACGTTTGTGTGCATCTTTTGTGTACTATTTATAAAAATTGTGTAAACGGTTCTTATAATCATAATAGAAACTATTCTTGAGTTTAATAGTGTGACCGCTGAATAAAATGATGATATTAATCAAGAAAAAATAAGAAATAATTTTTTTGTCCACAGTGCGCAGAATCATTTTTTTTTTTTTTTTTTTTTTTTTTTTTTTTTTTTTGGAAATAAACCTTTAACTTCTGATCGGCTGATTGAGTTTCCATGAAAAAAAAAAATTAAAATTTAATGGGAACATAGGAGCAAGCAATGTTAGTTTTGGAAAAAGAATCCTTAGCTCCTCCCTAGCTGAAAATAGTGTACCTCTTGCCAAATTTTTGTTTCTCCTCTGATTTCAAATATTTTTATATTTTATTCTGGGCTCTGATAAGACCATAGAATTTGACGTCTCCGATTTCAATGAAAAGAAGGAAGTGTTTCCGAACAACAAAATTTTAGACCAATGTTTCTTTTCGGTCCGAAAATATTACGGTTTAAAGAACGGCAGGCAAATATAGAAAAGGAGTTTATTATCAACATATATATTTTTTAAGAATTTAAAAATTTTTGACCTTTGAAGTTTTGAAATATATAATTGTTTTACCTGTCCTTTGAGAGTGAATGTGCTCATTTAATTAAATAAAAACGAGAGTAGAAGGTATAGTCGTCCAAGTCCGACCATATGATACCTTACACAATTGCCTATGGTATAATTTAAAAGTTATGAGCAATAAACGGTGATTACTTTTGGAATAAATTCAACCGTTTTTGAAAAGTCATATTTTAGATCGGGATGATTCTTAACTCAGAAAAATTCTTATTTGAGTAACATTTGCATATATGCAAATGTTACAAAATTTTAATATCTGTAGCGATTTGAAATCGGAGATATATAATCCGTTTTGATATGAAATCACTCTCTTATATTATTTTTGTTATTTCCGTATGAATTTTTAAGTACCTCAAATTTGCATGTTCTTGGTCCAGTTTTTTAATATATATCCTAGTTTTTTCAACCGGTTTTATTTTCTTGAAACCGATATCTTAACCAAGCCCTAAAATAACGACATTTTTCTCTCTGCACCTTTTTTGTTTTCTAAAATAAAAATTTCTTTATCTTCATAAAGATGACTTTGCAATAAAAAACAAGCCCAATAAATTTTAGTGGTCAAGGTAGAGTGAGCATAAAGTTGATACATATTGTAACAAAAAAAAATTGATTTAGCCTATTTCTTCTAAAATCTCAAAGCACAAATCAGCAAACGGAATGCAGTTTAGGAATCTATAATCTGTTGTTAAAAGTTTTCAAATAAACTCAGCGGGACTTTGGAAATATGTTGTTGTTAGAAATTTATTTCCAAAAATGTTAGACTTGATAATATATTTAAAAAAATAACGTGCTCTGTAGAAGTAAATTGTTTTAGTATTTTTCCATACTTTTACCGTATAATTTACTGTTGCTTTTCCTTTCAATTTTCATTACCATCTGACAACACACATGTGTATAATACCACAACTTTAGGACACAAAAAAAGCTTGAGCATGTAAACTTTACATTGCTTTTTTATTCCCTCCCTAACTTTTTATACGTATTGTTGACAGAAAATGAAAGTATCGTACCGCTACATACAAGTGATAAGCATTCTTAGAGTTTATTATATTTTCGTAGTTATAATTCTACCTCAGAGGCAATAACAACACATACTAATACAAAAGAAAAAGTACGCAAACCGTAAAAAAATACATACATACACAAAAACAATATTAAAAAAATATAGACATATACACACACACTTAAATAAGTAAAACAACAAACTAATAAAAAATAACAAAAATATTTATTTAATAAATTATTAAAAGATAATAAATAAAAAATATATATTATAACAATAACAATAATAATAAATAAACAGTAAAAATTCTAACTAAATAGTTTAGCAAATTATTTAGCTAAAATTTGTTGATTTGATTTATAAGTGATTTTGGGTGTAATTGCTTTTGGTAATGACTTTGAAATGAAAATAAAATGTTAACATATTGTCAGGATTATTAATAAAATTTATAGCAGAATTTTACAAAATATTATAAGAAAGTATTTTAAAATAGTTAAAAGGGTAAGTTTTTTAAAAAAATAGAATAAAAATTATTAATAATATTGTAGAAAAAATATAAATTTATTTCATTAAGCTCCCTAGAAAAACAGATTCATTTATAACAACAATAAAAAAGGACTTCTAGAAATCTAAACATTTGCGTGTATGAGTGCGGGTGTTTTAGATTTACTTTTTCTTCTCTTTTACTTAATAAATGTGAAATATTTGTATGTTCATGTGTGTGTGTGTTGAAATTTTGCTCTTTAAATTATTTATTAATGCCTTTAGGATATTTGAGCATAAAAATTACTTGTTAATTTGTTTTATCTGTAGTTGCCACAACAAAATGTACAATTGACCAACTGATTTTGGGTAAATAAATTGTTTGAACGAAAAAATGTCAATATTTGTTAAGAGTTAATAAATTTTCTACATTTCAGAACATGAAACATTTTGCTTGTATTGACTCGTATTAACGGTCAAATGAACATATGTTCAATAAATATATTATAAGGAACTCTTAAATATGATGAAGGTATGACAGATAAAATATGTTTGACTTTATTTCAATGTGTGTGTGTGTGTTTAAGGAAAGAAATCTTTTCACCGTATTTTTAAATAATATTTAACAGTTTTTGGTTGAGATAAATTTGCTGAAAGCAAAAGTAATCACATGCTTGAATTAAATATTGACAAAAAATTTAAAATCTTTAAGTTTAATTATAGTAGATTGATGAAAATTTATAACATTTAATAAAAAGGAGAAAATTTGTAACATATTTCTTGTAAATTAGTATTCATAATCATGTGAAATATATATATTCATGTATGTAAATAGAAAAAGAAGAAGAATATTTATTGGAGCTTTCTTTCACATGATACCCTACACCATTATGTAGGAGCATACAAATTTGGTATGTCGACTTATTTTGGACTCATGGCCAAGTGTAGACCAACATTTTTACTAACTTTAAAATAAAATATATAAATATAGTATATAATATAGTATATAAATATAGTATATAGTATAATGCTTTGATACAATTTCTATATGATTTTATACACTTGAAGGAGATGCCCGGAAGTGGATTTATAGGAGAGCTATGGTTAATTATGAATTTATTCCAATAAAAATTGGCGATGTTTTTGCTACTTATACAAAACTTATATGTGCCGCATTATTGATATTAATAATCGTATGGGATTTATGCTCGTTAATGTAATTTCCAGAAGAGGGGTTTATATGGAAGATATGAGCAATTTTGAACCGATATTAATGAAATTTTGCACAGAGATTATCAGTTATACAGATCTTCTTTATATCGAATTTGATTAAAATATTGGCAGATAAACCAACATAAAGGTAACTTAAAATTTGTCACTTGTATTTTGTTCAGAAGGTTTATATGAATAGAAAGCAATGCGGACGGACAGACAGACATCGTTAAAGCGAATCAGAAAATGAATTTGATTCAAATACGGAGTTCCGATGAGTTTTTTCCTGCGTTATAAAAACCGCAACTACCTATGGTGGTAAATATAATAAAATCGGTTGTAGTTGTTGGTCTAGTAAAATTGAGATTGTTAAAATTTGAAACGCATATTATTGAAAATGATAAATAATATATGCAAGCATATTTTTTGAAGGATTTATCAAAAGGTTTTAGCTAATATAGAATTTTGAAATCGTAGTAGGCTATAAAAATTCGCTAGTGGTTAAATATTTTACATGTCCTTAGTACCGTATATTTAAACACATAAATATACTCCTGATATGTACTTATGTTAAATTTTTCTTTCAAATTTTAACCCTTCGTCATACACATGTTTCAACTGTCACATTCGTAACAGGCCAGCGCGGTAATTCTTTATATTTCAATGAAAATCTGATCTATTATTACAAGATATACCTTTTTCTCCATCGATACACTTTATGTTTTTATACCTGTTTTGGATCTAAAAACGTATACAATATTTCTTTTCAAACATATGACTTTTTATAGGTATTGCTCTCATAAGACAAAATATGAACGAAAGAGTGGAAGATCAGGAAATAATGTGTGAAGTGATAAGATTTCAGTTTAAAAGGTTTTAATAAAATAATATATAATATAAAACGAAAGGATACCATCATCAATATACATAATCTTTGGTGTAATATATAGCTGATCCAGCCAGCAGTTTCATCTTTTTAGTGTGTTGTAGAAAACAATACAGACGAGTTGTACCATTTCGGATCCTTATGAACACATGGATATATTATTAGTAAAGCCAAACATTGATGTTTCCATTTCTGAGAAATAGATTAAAAAGTAAATTCTTCACCACGAGTTCACCTTGCTTTTCTTCTCGTACTCCAGGTGTCATACATGAGTAAATTTTTCCCTTCAGCAGAAGAAAGTAATAGCATTACGCACCCATCAAATCATTATGCCAGTACCTGTCATATATACAATAAATTATTACAAAGTTATATCTGCAAGAATATAACTATATATGTTATGAGTATTTATTGCTGTAAAAATTGTAACTATATTGTGAATGTGTCAAATCAACAGGTATTTTACATGAGAAACAAATTTAGTTTCAAATAATAAAAAAATAATAATAAAAATATTATTTTTATTACCATTCAATCAAAATTATGAAAAAAACGGTCATATAGTAATTAGCATATAATCATAAAAATTTCAAAACCTACAATCATAGAAACAGTTATAAAAATATAATAATTATATAGGAATAATTTGCATGAGTAAAATCTGTAAAATCTGATCTCTAGAAGATCAATGAATGAAATGGAAACCCAATTTGGAATTTTAATGAAGGTGGAGCAAAAAACCGTTACTTTCAAAAACTCAAAGGATCTTCCCTTTTTTAGATATTTTTCTTATATTTTTTAGCATCACACAACCAGTTATAAGTAAAAATGGTTATATTTTTAACAAATGATAAGAAAAATGTTAATATTCCTTACAGGAAAATATTATTATCAAACCCACATGTTTTTGAACTTATTTTATAAATTTTTATTTCGCCAAGAAAATTATAGGCCATAATAAGAAAATATAATCCAGTATTTCAGTTGAAATATTGCAAAATTTATTCATTTATTGTCTCCGTAAACTATTTTTGTGCCATTAATACAAAGAATCGATTTATTGCGGACCCTGGAAACAAGTTTAGATATGCTTTATCGAAAAAGATCTCATGGAACAAAAATAATTTCGTAAATTTTAATAGTATTTTATCTTTACATATGTGCAAAAATAAATTGGAAAAATATGTGAGTTGTTGGTCGCGATTCCATTGCAATGTCAAAAAGGCATAGAGAAGCAAGATCTTGTGAGAACCCCTGGGCTAAATACTAGAAACACGGGTTGTCCGTTGTAGCTTAATTTTATATTTTTCTGCTGATATCACTTAAACACTAGTTCGAGGATCGATATAAACTTGGAAACCAACACGCCCTTTGCCATATAATGTAATATTTAATGTTGGTGATATTGTAGGGTGTCCAAATAATTGGGGTTTGATATTAATCGGTTTATTTGACAAATAATTATTTGAGGTTATAAATTAATCGATTAATAACCGATTAATGGCAAATTATACGATTACTAGAATTATCTTAAACATATAAAAACATATAAAGACTTAATGTGGATAACAAAGCGTTTATTTTAACCCTCCGTCATGCACATCTTCCGATATTATCGTACGTGGCGCATGTATCTGGTCAGATACACTATTTATAAGTAGAGAAAAAAATACCAATAAAGTACAGTACTCTTCATATAAAATGTGTGTGTATCTGGCCAGATACATGCGCTACGTATACGATGTATAGATGAAAAANNNATCCACAAAACTTTATTTGTTGTTTTTTATGTCTTTTTTCATAAAACGATACCTAATAATATTTGTTAGAGGGTACCTAGAACTCAACCCCCTAATTAGAAATATATTTAAATCACAGTTAAATTCGTAAAATATCTGGCCAGATACATGTGAATGACGGAGGGTTAATAGTTCTACCACCTATTTGTTTCAGAAAATTTGATTTTTGACACAATACTAAAAATGTTCTTAAGTATTTTTATTTTCTGTGTTAGAATCAATTCTAGTTATAAATACATATATTGCCATGTTTATAGCCTTATGATCCTTGCAACCATGACCCACAGAAATTGAGTAATATTGTAAAAATTTATTAAATTTTAATCTTAAATAAGAACATAAACTTCCAATCCAGATAGTGCAAAGTCGGATGATTCCAATAGTGAGAAGAAAGTAATGAGTAATGAAATTGTGTTTTATTGGCACTTTTGCATTATTTATTGAGCACAAGATATTAAGTGTACAAAAATACTTTAGAGGTAAAAATACAACACCAAAAAAATAGATTTCGGTTAATCAGTTTTTTGACATACGTTACTCGGTTTTTTTCACATATTCGAAAATAGACAGTTTTCAATTATTCGAACGGTTAATCGACAAAAATTAATAGGTTAACTGAATGGCGGTTAATCGGTTAGATACTCTAGTATATAGTTTCGGCCAAGCGGAACATAACATTCTCGCTTGTTATTTATTAGATACTAAGTTTGGTCGTATGAGTAATATCATTAATTTTAGGAAGTATACAACTCTGCTGAAATATTTGCAAATACTTTTAACTTTTTATTTACCAAATCAATTAAAAATTCAGTGATAGGCAAAATTATTTTGATACGAGATTTATTTTGACAAATTTGTAAAAAAGGTACAGGTGCACTGATTTAACAAAACCCATATAAAATAATGATTGTGTAGAATGTTCACCAACATTTATAATTTTTAGATTAAATTTATAGAAGATATCACAATTTTTATTTCATATTGGAGGTACTTGTATCTCGATTTTTTAAAACTGTAGTTATTTATTAATTTGTTCAATATATATTATCAAAAAAATTGTAGAAGTCTAGGAAAATTTCTTCTATTTTGTACAGAAAGGTATTGAAGTTGTTTGAAACAGCGTGTCCCCTTTAAAACGTAATACCTATAAAAAGCTATAATTGAAGTATTATCGGAAAAAAATAATCTAGAGTGTAATGTAATCCACACAAGAATTTAATACCCATTTGTATTATTTTAAAAGCACATGGTTTCACGAAAATCTTAACAAAATTCTTTTTTGAAATATTTAAGATGCCAAATTAAAATCCTTGAAGATAATAAGTTTGATGTTAAAACATAATAATGAATATATGTAAAAAAAATTAAGGCTTATAACTTTTACTTCACGTTAAAAAATAATACGTTAACTTGTTTACATTTGTTATTATTTTCAACAACTATGTAATATATTTAGTTATAATAATGTAACCATTTTTCTTCAAATAAAAATCTTACAAAATTCACGCAAACGTATGTAGGTGTCAGCAGAAGGGTCGAATCGCAAATGTTTGGTAGTGAAACTGAAAAACTAAAAATTTTGATTTTAAGTATGTTTACACAAGTAGATCTATTCCAATAAAATTGTGTCACTGTAAAATCACAAAATTAAACAAATTCTACCTCTTTTTAGCAAAACACCCAATATCCCAGTACGGGGAAAACGTGTTTCAGTAATTAGCTTATAGCATTAAAATGGTTACTCTGCTGTGGCAAAACGTGTGGCACATCAAATATTTTTTGTGTGTTTAACCAGAGCCAATATATTACAATGTTATGTTACGGTTGAGAGAGAAACCGTTCCACTTAAGATTACTTTAAGATTAAGTTTGAAAAATAATTCCAAAAATGTTAATTTGTTTTCAAATTCAGATTCATCTCTTTATCGTTTCGATATATTTATGCAATAATATTATTAAGAATATTATAAAAAATTAAAGATTATTTTCCAAAAAATGTTAAGGCCCAAATTAAGTTTAAGAAATTTAAAAAGTCAAGAACACGCAAATATCTCTTTAATTAAATATATTTTTTGTATGAAGATTTATAATTTATATAACAACAAATAATTTTTTACATATAATTTTTAAATAAAATGTTGTCGAATTTTTAAAAAATACATACTCGAGGTGAATTATTTTAGAGTTCTATCCTGTGAGTTTGAGGCTAAGAGCCTTATATGCTCCTTCAAATCAATCCAAAAACACATCAGCTCTGACTA
Organism: Phormia regina; assembly: GCA_001735545.1. Lineage (NCBI taxonomy): Eukaryota > Metazoa > Arthropoda > Insecta > Diptera > Calliphoridae > Phormia > Phormia regina. The sequence goes on along the minus strand of MINK01191471.1, from coordinate 5,843 downwards.
TGTGAAATTTTGTAAAAAATGAAAGATTAAAAAAAGTGATTTGGGATCACTGTGCGCCAGTTAAGGGCCCTAAGTCTTATAAATTTTAAGAGCAAAGAAAAATATGATTCCCAAAGGTGGACCTTATATGAGAGCTATGTTAAGAAACGATCTTCGTATCGATCTTTGCCACTATCATTTATATTTTCAGCAAACTGATTTGAACTTATATGGAATTTCTGCGTGTCCTATTCATTAAATATTATTATATATAAGTGATTAATAACCGCTCAACCCTTGAAACCGTGAAATAATGTACGGATCATAATTAATTCAAATAAGTTTTATCCTTGGACAAGAAAAAACCTGTGTGACAAATTTCATTATTTCATGTTCAAGATTGTGTCAAGCTTTACACGAACCGACAGATGGACGAATATCGTTAAATCGATTCACAAAGTGATTAAAAGCCGGTTGGTATAAATTTATTTCGATATTAGACTAATATTTTTTGGTGTAAAAAACATGAGATTCAATGAGATTTTGTGTATTAAATTAGTTAAGACTTCACTTAAAATATTGTTTACAAAAAAAAAAAAAAAAAAAAAAAAAAAAAAATTTTTAAGGGATTTTTCCCAAAAAATCTCCTACATCCACCTGTAAAGTATACCGTTCGCTCAGAATCACTTAACGCAAAACGCCGTTTTGGTTGCTGGCTGAACTGTCCCGATGGGTGAAAGCTTGTGCGCAAAGTACAGGTCGCAATTTTAGAGATAATTTAATGAAATTTGATACATATGATTTTTTTTTGGCACAAGGACGAAGCCTATTGATTTTGGTCATGATCGGCAAATTATTTCACCTAGACCCATACAAATGTTCTATCGAAATAGAGTTTTAACACTCAAACGTACCTTAAAAATTGAAATATTTTAATGAAATTTAACGTAAATAAGTTCTATGTAAGCATAAATCTATATACCAAATTTCATCAAGATCGGTCCATAATTTACCATAGCTACCATATGAACCACTCTTTCGAAAATCACTTTAATATGCATAAATCGCATAAAAATGTTAATATTAATTTTATATTCGACACATATAACATTTATATAAATATAAGTGATCCTGCAAAATTTCACGAAGATCAGTCCATAATTGGCCATAGCTCCCATATAAGACCCAATTTGGGGAAATCCCCGAAAAGTGCATAAATACATTTGAATCTTAGTATCTACATTATATTCTGAAGTAGTATGTTTTTATTTTCCAGTTAATACAAGTATAGGTCCATAATTGGCTCCTTCCCGAATTTTGGTACACATAGGCAATGGTGTAGGGTATCATGGTCAGGCTTGACCGACTATATCTTCTTCTCTCGTTTTTTTATTTTGTTTGTTCTTTAACTTGTTAAAAAATACTAATGAAATCGGTCGTTCATACAAATTATTTCTTCTATATATAAACAAAAAGTATAAATATAATTAAAGAATACTCTGTCCCTATATTCGGGCTCTCTAGCATAATAACATTTCGACATTTAATATAATTTTCATTAATAATAATATTTTTTTATTTACATTATAATAATATTTATAATACAATTGTAAGTAAAAATTACGAAAAAAGCTTACTTTCATATTGCAAGGAAATAAAATTAAAGTCTAGAAAACCCACAACACTGTATAAATATATTTGAAATCAAGACACAAAAATTTGGCAATTGATTAAAAATTGTTAATGTCAGAGGTACCTAAATTTAAGCCCCCTTAGTTATGCCCCTGAGTCGTTTGTTATGTCCCTCTTCCTAACTTAATATTGTACGCTCCTTTGCTATGCCCATATCAAATTTCATTAAAATCCAGCTAACCGATCAGAATTTACAAATTTATTTCCAAAATATTTTGATCCTGCTCCACTATGCATTGTTTTGAATTTAAACTAAATCGTTGTAATGGTTTCAGAGATTCACACTTATTATCATTTATTTTTTATTTTTTGGTCCCATTGTACAGTGTATTTGTTTTTATTGTAATGTGCATCAATTTCATAATTATTAAGTATATGTTTTCATAACTATATTTAATTAAATTTTCTTTTCTTCAGCTTCAAATGGATCTTATTATATACTTCTATTTAAATATCTCTGACTATACAATAAACATTTTTAATATAAAATCCTTTAATTAATTTAAATCATTATATAATTGAATTTTCGTTATGAAATGTATTCTATATTAATAATGAAATAGCAAAAAATAATAATCTAAGCAAGAAAAGAATCTTAAAACTTACAATTTGGATTATGAATATTTTTAGCAAAATGTAAAATGCAAAATAAAAAGCTCTAATAACTAAATGGAAAATAATATTATAATATTGGCTTAAATTGTTAATGCTTTTGTTGTTGTTTTGTAGTCAGTCAGTCCTGGCAACGTCAAATAAAAAACGTGACTATTATACATTTTCAAAATTATATAATTTGTGTTGTAGTTATATGTATGTGTGTATGCAGTTTTGCATGTTTGGCTGGTTCTTATTCCTTCAACATTTATTACATTTCATCCATGTTGCATTTGTTGTTGTTGTTATTGTTGTTGTTATTTCAGTTGGCTTTCTCAGCTACTCCAGTTGAACAATTTTGTTTTATGTTTTTTTATTATTTTTTTATTTTTATTTTTTTTTAGTTTGAAATTTTGAGTTTTTCTCGGTTTGTATGTCATGACTCATGGCCAACAAATGTAGTGAGTGTTTGTCAGTAAGTACCATTGGCTTTGGCATATAGACCAAAAATTCCACAAAAATTCTAAATTAAAAAAAGCACATAAAATATATATATTTTTGGTTCATACTTATTTACCAACTAAACATTTGTTATTTTTTTTTTTAGTTTTATCATGGTTTTGTCTAGTTGGCAAACGACTATTTGTTGTTAATTTGTGCTACACAATTTTGAGAGAAACTTATAGTTTCTGCTGTGAATAGTTTTTGCCTTAAATAAAAACTACAAAAAAAGTCTTACGGGAAATACTTCTTTGACCATGATTTTTTTTATAAAATATTTGCACTGTAAAAGGGTATTAACAATTCGTTTTTGCCGAATATAAAGTTGTTCAGTATTTTTTTGAATAAGCACTTCCTTCAGCATTAAGCTTTATTTACAGAAGGAGTAGATTGAAATAATTTTATTTGTCAGTGCTTATTACAATGTATTGTGGAGTTATAATTACTTTATACAAATTTAAAAATTTCTAAAATTTTATAGAAAATTCAATACAAAATTTAACAATATTTGAGCAAAAGCATTAAACATTAACATTAAAAAAACTTTAAATCCTTTATATCTCAGTAAATAGGCCTCCAATTGAGAAACGGGGCTTTATTTGTGATCACTCTATAAAAAATAGATTTTCATATGCATATAAAAGAAACTCAGTTAAATAGCCTCAATTGAGAACGGGGCTTTTTATGTGATCAGTCCCGATTTTTACTAAAAAATAGATTTTCCATACGAAAATTAAAAAACTTATCTTATATCTCAGTAAAATAGGCCTCCAATTGAAGACAACGGGGCTTTAAATTGTGATCAGTCTGATTCTCTACTAAAACATTTCTATACGAAAAATTAAAATCCTTTATAACTCGGTAAATAGGCCTCCAATTGAGAAACGGGGCTTTATTTGGGATCACCCATTATTTTTAATAAAATTCGATTTTTCATGTGAAAAATTAAAAAAACATAAAATCCTTTATAACTCGGTAAATAGGCCTCCAATTGAGAAACGGGGCTTTATTTGGGATCACCCATTATTTTTAATAAAATTCGATTTTTCATGTGAAAAATTAAAAAAACATAAAATCCTTTATAACTCGGTAAATAAGCCTCCAATTGAGAAACGGGGCTTTATTTGGGATCACCCATTATTTTTAATAAAATTCGATTTCGAGAGGAGGTGCATATTTTCTAGTTCATGATACATTAGTCCTGATCATAACGAAATTAATATTTTTTTTTTTTTTGGAATTTGATCTTGTTTTTGTAACGGTTTTGAATAGTTTTGTTGTTGCTTTAGTAAAAAAATATTCCTACTCTCCTTCGAAGAGAAGCGAATGAGCGATGTTTTGTTGCTACTTAAAATAAAATATATTAAAAAGATGCTGATTCTATTTCNACGAAAAATAACAAATTAAATCCTTATAACTTCAAGTAATGGCCTCCAATTGAGAAACGGGGCTTTATTGTGGATCACATATTTCCTTACTAAAGTTGCGATTTTTCATATGAAAAATCCAAAAAAATTTTAAATCCTTATATTTCAGTAATAGGCCCTCCAATTGGCTTTATTGTGGATCACTTACATTTCTTACTAAAAATCGATTTTTTTCATATGAAATTAAAAAAAACTTTAATCCTTTATAATCTCAAGTAAATAGGCCTCAATTTGAGAACGGGGCTTTATTTGTTGATCACTTAATTTCTTACTAAAACGAAAATTTTTTTTTCATATGAAAAATTGAAAAACTTAAATCCTTTATATCTCAGTAAAAGTAGGCCTCCAATTGGAAGAAAACGGGGCTTTTATTTGTGATCACTCAACTTTTTAAAAAATCGACTTTCACTATGAAAAATAGAAAAATTTTTAAATCCTAATATCTCAAGAAATAGGCCTTCAATTTTTTGGGGACCAAAAAAACGGTGCCTTTTTTGTGATCAGCTCGTAACTTTTATAAAAAAATCCGATTTTTCATAATGAAATAATCAAAAAAAAACTTTAATCTTTATATCAGTAAAAATAGGCCCCAATTGAGAAAGGGGCTTTAAATTTGTGAATCATCATATTTCTACAAAATGAACTTTTCATATAAAAATTAAGAATTTTAAATCCCTAATATCTCAGTAATAGGACCCCTCCAATTGGCTTATTTGTGATACTACATTTCTTCCTAAATCGATTTTTCATGAAAATTAAAAAAACTTTTAAATCCCCTTATATCTCAGTAAAGGCCTCCAATTGAGAAAGGGTTTATTGTGTGCTCTAACTTACATTTCTCCTTAAAAATCGATTTTTTCATAGAAAATTTGAAAACTTTAATCCTTTAAATCAAGTAAATAGGCCCTCCAATTGAGAACGGGGCTTTATTTGTGATTCACTCATATTTCTTAAAGAAGATTTTTTCATAATGAAAAATTAAAAAAACTCTTAAATCCTTATTCAGTAAATAAGCCTCAAATTGAGAAAACGAAGCTTTATTTGTGATTATATGAAAATTAAGCAAAAAAATCGATTTTTATATGAAAATTGAGCAAAAATCTTTAAACTTAAATATCTCGGTAAATAAGCCTCCAATTGAAAAACGGGCCTTTATTTGTGATCACTAGTAATTTTGATAAAAAATCGATTTTATATGAAAATTGAGCAAAAATCTTTAAACTTAAATATCTCGGTAAATAGGCCTCCAATTGAAAAACGGGCCTTTATTTGTGATCACTAGTAATTTTTATAAAAAAATCGATTTTTATATGAAAATTAAGCAAAAATCTTTAAACTTAAATATCTCGGTAAATAGGCCTCCAATTGAGAAACGGGGCTTTATTTGTGATCACTAGTAATTTTGACAAAAAATCGATTTTTATATGAAAATTAAGCAAAAATCTTTAAACTTAAATATCTCGGTAAATAGGCCTCCAATTGAGAAACGGGCCTTTATTTGTGATCACTAGTAATTTTGATAAAAAATCGATTTTTATATGAAAATTGAGCAAAAATCTTTAAACTTAAATATCTCGGTAAATAGGCCTCCAATTGAAAAACGGGCCTTTATTTGATAAAAAAAAACGATTTTTATATGAAAATTGAGTA
>MINK01191470.1:0-11332 GCA_001735545.1 Phormia regina | reverse complement strand
AATATTAAAAAATCGATGTAAAAGGCATCATGTTTTACAGTTATTTCAATATTTGTTTTATTCTGATAATTATTCATAACTTCTTTTTGTAATATTTACGTATAATAATAATTAATTATAATCCACGCAAATAGTTTAAATTATAAATGATTTTAATGTTGGTTTAAAATAAAAAAACTATCTGCGATAAATATTCAATTAATAAGTCAACAGTTTCGAAAATTATAAAAAACTTTCGTGAAACACGGACTGTGAAAACTCATCATCTTGGAGGAGGACCTCGTAAAACTACACAAAGACAGGATAATGTTATAGCAAGAGAGTTTAAGAAATGTCCAAAAATTACTCCTCGGGAGGTAGTCAATAATCTTAAAAACAAAGGATACCCAACAAAATACTGACTTATTCAAAACTTCAGACCATATTTTTTAAGATAATACCTAAGTTTCCATTGTTTTGTCAGTATCATATTTATGAATAATTTTAATTTTATTTTGTATTATTACAATTTAATAATTTATGTTCTTAATATTTGTTTATTTAAGTAACAAACAATGTCCTCAAAAAAACTAAAAATTTTTTAAACTTTTTTTGAGTTTTATGTTCCATTTATAAAAAATTAGGAAAAGTTTCCATTGTATTGTCTGCACACTGTATATCTCCAATTTCAATAAAATTCGCTACTGTTGTTACCTATTGCTAGTGTTGTTCAAATTACGAATTTTCAAGTTTAGGAATCCTTCCGGTTCAAAAATATGACGTTTGAAAAAATAAAAAACTGTTTTCGAAAAGTATACGTACTTTATTGCTCATAATCTATGAAGTAATAAAATAAAAATTTTATTTACATCCATAGTTCAAAGATCAAAATCGATAATGATCAAAGATGTACATCAAAAAAACGGCATCTCAAATTTAAAGTATTTTTTCTTTATGAAAATTTAAATTAAAATTTAAAATACTTTTTGACTTTAGTTTTTATAAGCATTATTAAATAACTTATAAACTAAAAGAGAGTCCAATATGAAATATTGTACGGTGAACATTTAATAATTTTAATATCGTTTTTTAGGACATAAAAGTTTAATTTTTGTAAGTCCAATTTTGACATTTGAAATTACGAATTAAATCAATTTATTATATTTTATTTTGAAAACAATTTCTTCATCTAGGTAATTAGATTTCATTTTGGTCCATAATTTATAAACTGAGTCTCACCATTACATATTTTAACCAGAATTTTTAAAGAAATTTTTGCCTTTGACATTTTGATATAAAGAAATTGTATATTGTTTAAAAGAAAATTTCTTTGTCTTTGATATAAAACTAAAACAATATCATTATAGACCATATCTATCTAGTTTAGAAGTTATTAGCAATTAAACAAGTTTTAAGCTTTTTTTGTTTATTAAATCGTCAGATTATTGACCGGAAAGGGACATAAGTGTAAAATTTTATGGTTTGGGAAACACTTCCAATTGAAGTTCACAGACATCGGAGGTGACAATTTCGTTCTAAATTTGAAAATAATTTCTTAATAAGTTTACGTAAAAATTAATAAATAATTAAGTTTGTTTTTAGAAAAAAGTATTTAGATACATATGAAATATTAATATATGACAAACAATAAATAACAAAATTAGAAAGATTTAAATGAAATTTTAACTGAAAAATTATTTAAAAATATTATGTTTCATAAACAAAATAACTGATTATGTTTTATTATACAAATGAACTTTCTATTTAGTAAATACTTCTCAAACTACTTTCAAAATGTAGGTTAAAATGTATTTATCATACTCTTTATACACTTTCAATAAAGACATCAAAACAATTGAACACTTAACCTTAAAAGTATAAACCTAATGTATTAGAAATGTACATATTTCTAAAAGCATAATGGCACGACACGTAAATGCACAGCAATTAAAATGCAAATCCATCCATTATGCCATCCTAAACAATGGGATGCGCGCGATAAATGGCACGCATTAAGAAAGTTATTTCAATGAAAGTTTCATATTTTTTTTTTCATTTACAAATTTCTTTAGCACGCTCATATCAAGAAAATTAAATGCTAAGGATTACTATGGAAAACAAGAAAAACTGACACCAATTGAAGGTGAAAGTGAAGAGTGTTGAGGAGAAAGTACTAATAAATAGTCTTAGTCAAGAATGCTTGAAATGTCTTAGGTTAGATAATAATGAAATTGTTGTTATACATTCTCACGAGTTTAAGCGTTTATGCAAAAAGGTTAAAAGGAAATTGTCTGGTGAAGAAAAGGATATGTGTCATAATGTCTGACTGTATGTCGTTGTGAAATATAGGCGTAAGTGTATGTAACTAAGTGTGATTAGAAATCAGGAATTTAAAAGAGTTTAAAGAATATAAGTTAAAAAAAAGCTATAACATGACATAATGATTGCTTGGAGAAATATATAGGGATGAAGAAAATATAGTTTCAAATTTATTTTATCTAAGATCTTGGACTAGTAAAATCAGACATTTATATGTTACATATCCGTAACATTTCCAAAGATTCACATGTAGGCGACAAGGAAATAGGAAATAGGAGTATTAAAAATAGTTAATTTTAGATATTTCATCTTATTAACCTCATCACTTATTTATAATAGAAGTGCAAACATTCTTAAAAATTATGTTCATTTATAAAAAAAAATATATGTACATATATATAAAATGCATTCCTTTAAATTTAGGTCTTCACACACTTCAAGTGTTAAATGTAATTTTAGTTTATGATACAGGAAATTTGAAAAGGCTTTTAATAATACTATACTATATCACCAATAAGTATAAATTGCTTTCCAATAAATAGCACATACACGAAGTACAAACAAACATAAAATCTTTGATATAAAAGCGATGGTGGTTAAAAATAAGTTAGAATTGAATTACAAATTGAAAAGATCACAAGTATTTTTCTTGAAGAAATTTAAACGAAAAGAAAATAATATAAAAAAAATGTTAGGTATAGCCAAAGATCCTTTGCAACATACTAGTATGTATGAAAGAATGGAAGAAGGTATACATTAAGGAATTAACTACTACTAACAACAAAAGAATATGAATTTTCTAATCTAAAATTTTCACCTTTTGTTTATTTACAGACAGTGAAGATAGCGAAGGAGAAGGAGGTTTGGGTAATGTTTCCCGAGTCATCATACGTCCTCCAGGTGTAAGTGGAAAAGCTAAACGAGGTCACTTATGTTTTGATGCTGCCTTTGAAACGGGTAATTTGGGAAAGGCCGATTTGTTGGGAGAATTTGAATATGATTTATTTCTGAGACCTGATACCTGTAATCCTCGTTATCGCTTTTGGTTTAATTTTACAGTGGACAATGTTAAACAAGATCAAAAAGTTATATTTAATATAGTAAATATGAGTAAATCTAGAAATCTTTTCAATGCCGGCTTAACACCTTTAGTTAAATCTTCTTCACGGCCCAAATGGCAAAGACTACCTAAGAAAAATGTTTTCTACTACAGATCACCTTTGCATCAAAATCATTATGTTTTAAGTTTTGCATTTTCTTTCGATAAGGAAGATGATGTCTATCAGTTTGCTTTAGCACCGCCCTATAGTTATTCACGTATGCAAGCGTATTTATCGGTTATTGAAAATCGTCAGCAACAAGGAGAAAAGAAATTCTTAAGAACATTATTAACCAAAAGTTTAGTGAGTTTCTTTTGTTATTAATAAAATTAATGTAATTAAAATAATTATAAAATTCTCTTTCAGCAAAATCGCAATGTTGATTTAATAACAATTGATCATATTAGTGGCAAAACTAAAACAAATCGTATTGAACGTAGTTTTATTAGAGTTATTGTTATTTTATGCCGTTCTCATGCCAATGCTAGTCCTGCTTCATTTATGTGCCAAGGTTTTCTGGAATTTTTGTTAAGTAATCATAGTATCGCTAAAGTATTAAGGGAAAATTTTGTTTTTAAAATTGTGCCAATGGTTAATCCGGATGGTGTATTTTTGGGCAACAATCGTTGTAATCTCATTGGCCAAGATATGAATCGTATATGGAATGTGGCTACTGAATTTTCCCATCCTGAAATTTATGCCATTAAGAATATGTTAAAGGAAATTGATAATTCTGATGTAAGTTGGCAAAAAAAATATAACTATTTTAACAAATATATGGCTTCATATAAATTTAATTTTTCTAGAAATCCAATTTGTATCTATTTGAATCAATATTTAGTTTTTATTTGAAACTTGTCTCAAAATTTCCTACTGGTTATTCTAAAGAAAATTTCAATTAATATACATCAACGTTATATTAATGGAAATTAATTTATGCACTTTAATCTGTTTTGTTATTTGCAGTCATATCAAATAGATTTTGTCATAGATTTACATGCTCACACAAGTTTACATGGTTGTTTTATATATGGCAACACCTACGAAGATGTCTATCGCTATGAAAGACATTTAGTATTTCCTCGACTCTTTGCAGCCAATGCCCCCGATTATGCGGCCAATAATATGATGTTCAATACGGACGAAAAGAAATCAGGTTGTGCTAGACGTTTCTGTTGTGAACGCTTAAGTGATACAGTGAATGCATATACATTGGAAATATCTATGGGTGGTCATTATTTAAAAGATGGCAAAACAGTTGCCTTGTATAATGAAGAGGGTTGTAAGTACATATGTAAACAACAAATATTAATAACCTTAATTTACAACTTAATTATTTTTTTATAGATTATAGATGTGGCCGTAATTTAGCTAGAACTTTTTTGCAATATTATCGTTTTATAAATGTTTTACCAGTTGCCCTGATTACCGATGTGCGTCAGAAAAAGAGACGTCCCAGAACCCATCATTCAAGATCAAGATCTAAAACACGTTATGAAGTAAAACCTCGACCAAAAACAACTAGATGTTATGCTCCCATATCATATACAAATCTTTCAATATGTTATGATTCGGGTGGTTCATCTGATGAAGGAGGATTTTCTCCTACACGTCCCTTAGCTCCGGGTAGCAGTCATTTTAGTGGATATCGTAATTATAGGCGAGTGGCCAGCAGTACTTTGCCATCTATTCAAACACCTCATGATCAATTTTCTTTATTGCGTTTAAAATCTGGTAAATTTGATTTAACACAAGAATCTTCATTGCCCGAGTGTAATCGCAAGAGTAATTCTCCAGAGAAACAAATTAAATTCGATTTGCCGGTAAATATACCACCCAAACCGTATCTCTCAATAATAGATTTGAATCAATTGACTAGAGGCAGTTTGAAATTAAAATCGACAAGTTTTGATAGTTAAATTGGGGCATGCAAATTTTAATTAATCTAAAGATTTTTTTTAAAAGAAATTAATCTATTGATATTATTTTCTTCCTACTATAATTTAATTACTTTTTTATTAAAGCACATTTAATAAAACACAAATTCTAAATATCATTAAATTGAACTATGGTACTTTTTTTCACAAATAGTATTTTCAACAATGGTAATGCTTTTTAAAAATACAATTTAACAATGTAGAAATTATCCACAAAATAGCTGTAATGGAAATTTATATTTCAATGATTTAAAAATCTCTCAGCTGCCATATGGTTGCAATATATAAGCCTCTTCGTCATTTCCAGGCACTATCAATACTGCTTAAAGTCCACTTTATTAGTAACATAAATTATTAACTGGTTTAAAATTGATTGCATCTATACAAACACATAGTTTTATTAATAATTCAAGATAACATACTACAAATATATTATATTTATACTATTATTAAGTCAATGAACTCAAATGTATAGTTAAATTGACTAGAACAACTTTTGACAACCAATAACATCCTCAAAGCTCAATATAGCCAATCTTAAGTAGGGGGCAAATAAGACATTTACGCCTTAATAAATCATATAAAAGTACATGATGTACATAATTAATAGGTTCACCAAAAAAACACTAAAACGTCATCGTTAAGTACACTATTTTTTGGCGTCAAATTTATATTAAAAAGCAAACAGCAACAAATTTTATTACGAAATACAAGTATACAAGAACAAACACCAATTTCTATATACAAAATATTAAACCTTGCATGCGTAAAATATTTCTATTATAAAATGTGTGTCTATTGAGCTTATCACATGAAATAATGAAATACAGACGTACACGTAGAAACATCTAACAAAAGAAAACTATAACTATATACTAAATATTAAATAATTCAAGATTCTCGAAATTGGACAAATGCCAATAATTGATACCAAAATACTCAAACTAAACTATATACTGGAAAATAAACGTGCCCCTAAGAAAATGTGATCAATATTTTTATGAACTATAAAATGAAATGAGAAGAAAAAGAGAATTATTCTATTTGTTTTCTACCTGCTTTTAAATTTAATTACTTAAATAATATATATTTGCTGCTTTGTTATCATTTAGATTAATTTGTAAATGTTTTACAAATTGTCATTTAATCATAAAAAATAAATTAATTATTATCTTATCAAAATGAGGCGGCGATGGTGGAGCCCCTTTCGCCATATAAATTTTTATTCGTAAACACAGAGACATGTGTTGAACATGTCTAAATATGAATATAGAACATGAATACTTTGTGAGGATATCATTTGTTTATAAATGTCTTTTGAATCACAATTGATTGATAAAGTTTAAATAAACAAAGTGGGTTAGCTATGTATACTACATATTATAATTAATGTTTTCCGTAAATATCTACAAAAGGAAAGTAAGAAAAATAGTAAAATTTAATTTAAGAAATTTTAAAAACAATAAATCCCTTATATGAAAACTTTTAAATTAAGTTCAGTTAACATGGGAACAGTCAGTACTACTAGACTGATAAGACTTTTTTATAGTTATATTATTTATATTATCTGTATGTCTTCCCAAATATGACCTTTGCCATTTACAAAAAATAAAAAGTAAATATGTTTGTATTTCCAAAATTATATTTCTGTCCTATTACTGGAAAATTAAAATTACACTATAAAAAATTATTTATTTGTCCAAATGTAATCACGAAAACATTCAAATAATTGTAATATCTTTTTTTAAAGCTAATTCATGTATTTGGAATTATTTATTTTTGAAAAATGTCTATAGTTTATTATTTTTATTGTATTTGTATTAGCTAAAATCAATTACAATTAGATAAGATAAGAAAAACCTTATTAACCTAAATATTTCCGTTAACATTTAAAGTTTATTGATATGTAAACATTTTAAACCAATGACAGTTCACCATAGCTTAGTCCAGCTATTTTATAGAGATTTCAAAAACTAAAAAAAATATTTTTTTTTTATGATTTTCTATAAGAGCATATTTTCATAGAAAGTTCATGTTTTAGAGCATATAAAAATTTTATTCTTATTTTTCAAATTTTGTTTTGAAATTTTCACAGATAAGAATATTTTATTTTGCCCTCAGTATCGGTTTAAATTGAGATCTCTGGCAATCTTTTTTTTTGCAAATATTTATTAATATTTATATTTTAAAAAAAAATTATTTTCCAAAAAAAATGAAAATTTGTTTTGTTATTAAAAAAATTGGATAAGAGGAAAATTTAAGTTAGCGAAATTTCGTTCGTACAAAAAAGACCGGTTAATAAGGAAAAATATTTATATTAAAATTTATTGGCACTCATCAAGATCTTCGGCACACTTGAAAATTTTATATTTTAATAAAGGATTTTTTGGGTAAGTCTGGACTTTCTCCTCTTGTCATGTCGAACACCGGCTTCGCTAAATAAACTTTTTTCGAATATCAAACATTTAAGTTCCGCCATTTTTATACAAAATGTCAATTTTGTTCCCAATTAATTAATGAATATGGTAGTGTTATATATCATCATTTTAAATGACATTTGAGTTAAGATCCGACATTATCGATTATTAATAACGATATTCAGAAAAATATATTGAAACTTTGAAGGCCTATAACTCGTAAACCGAGCAAGAGCCGACAATATTTAAATATTTTAATAAAATTTCAATAACCTCAACTTTTTTGAGGATAATTTTTTGCTTAAAGATTGGAATAGAATTTAAGTATTTTTGTGATACATTTATTGTCTTAAAATTAATAGACTTCCAATTAAAACAAAGAATATTATACGAAAAATTCTATTATGCTGCTTAGAATTCTTCCCTTAACAAAGAAGAAAACAAAAGAAAAAAAAGTTCCCTCACCGCATGATTTGAATTTAATCATGTCAGAATGAGCGGTAGGCAGTAAATACTAGAAAATTATGCGTGTTAAAAAAATAAAGCTAAAAATAGACAAAACAAAAACAAAATTTATAATTAATTGAAATAAAAGTTAAAAATCTAAAAAATAATTTAAAGCAAATTATGTAGAAATTTGCTTCAAATAAAATAAAAAAAGAAGAAACATTGAAAATAAAAACACCAATAAATATTTAGACAAAAAGTAATAAAAAAGCATTAAACCATAGAAACAAACACAAAACGAAAATATAATTTTTCAAATTACACATTTTTTAAAAAGCAAAATCTGGAATACACAAACGGCACTGGTCAAAACGTAGAAAAAAATGGAAAATATATAAACAGATAAATATTTGATGAGACAAATGAGAAGAAAATTTCAAGAAATTAAAAGAAAAAAATACTTAAATTTAATTAGCACTTATATGTAAAATTAATTAGGAACAAAAACACAAATACACACAAATAAAGGTAGATTTTTTTAAAGCAATAAAATGTTAAATAAACTTCACTACAATAAAGAAAATGGGGGGGAAGAATGTCTGGCCTATAAAGTTTTTTTTAGTTTTTTGGAAAGGGAGTTGTAAAACCGAATAAAATCATTTAAATATGTATAACAAATATCATGAAAAATTACTTATTACGTTGCAGCAACATTTTCTTCAATTACAACTTCACTTTTAATAATAAATTTGCTTGGTTTTCAATCTGGATTTTTGAATTTTTAACTCTCAATCTAAAATTTCAAGATAATCACTTAAAAATTAAAATAAATTTTATTTTTTTAATAACAAATTTTAGAATTTCATTCGATGCACACAACACCAACGTGGAGACGCACTTTATTTTGCTTCGAAAGTTTTTACCAAACTGCGGACGGTGTTTTTTGTCAGCATAAAAATCTAAGAATTTTTTTCTCTTTTATTTTTTTGCTTACTTTTTGTATAATTTTTCCGTTTGTTTTTTTATGCAAATATTTGCAAGTTGAGTACAATAATAACAAACAACAAATAAATATCCCCACAAAAAAGAAATGCAATAATAGACAACAACGATAATGAATAGATGGATAAAATGAACGTTGTTGTACATGTAGTTGTATAGAGAAAATTACGAATATCAAACGTAAATAAAAAGAAAATAATAATAGTGATATGAAAAAAAAGTAATGTAAAAATTGTATATTATTATTTGTTGCTCTTTGTTTTAAAATTGTTCTTGTTTTTATCTGCACCCCCACTGCAGTTGTAGTAGTGTTGTTGTTGTTTATAAAGTTGTGTTTTTCTTTCACTTAATTCTATAGTATTTTTTTATATTTACTTTTTGTTATTTTTCTAATAAAAAACAGCTGGCCCAATTTTATCTTTGGTTTTTTTCTTATTGTTCAATGTTATAAAATTGCAAATTTGTTACAATTCTATTATGTACACTTTAAAGAAACACTAAAATAAATCTATTTTATTTCCGTCAATTCACTAATTGGCACGAGTTTTTTTCTACACGGCTTCTTGCCGAAACAAGAGCAAATGAAATTATTATCATATGCTTTTTTTCTTTGCTTCTTCTTGTGTTTTTATTTTTCAACATGAAAAAGAGAGGTTATTTAAATACTTTGAGCTGCCAGATGTTTGATAAATTATCAGTTTTTTTTTATCAAAGTGAGGGATAAAACAATTAAATAACTACAGTGACTTCAAATAATATTTTGCTTTGAATGTTAAATAAATTGTTGATCTTTTCGGCATTACATTTATAAAAATACATAAAAAAACTATAAAATTTTCATTGACACGACTTCAAAAAATTTTGTAATATCTAGCGTATAATATAATATTTTTTTAATATTTAGCTGTGGGATAGGATTCCATCCCTGTGGTTTATTTTAAAGCGGCACACTAACAAAATTTTTCTATTAAACCAATTAAAAAAAATCATATATAATTTTTCCAATATTTTTTTTGTAGAAAAACGATAAACAAATTTTTTATGAAACCTACATATCCATATCCCACATACTATGTTTATCTATACGGTTTTTTGAAATCCATTATATTTTTTCTCGTGTATAAATAGTGAAATTTGTGAAAAATATATGATGTACGAAAAATATTTCAATTAAGGAACTATAAAATTAAAACTGCAATTTTAAAAATCATCAGTGTTTTTCAAAAGATATTAAGTAGTATTAAATACCTAGTTATTAAACATATTAATTACCTCGTATTAAACATATTAAATACCTAGTATCAGTTGCCATGTAAGTTCATTTGTTTTTGGCGCCTGCCATACAAACATTTTTACTGTTCTTTCAACATCAAAAAAAGAAACGAAATGACAGTTAATAATTTGTACGTGTTGCCAGTTGGAGCGGATTCAAAAAAAAAAAACTAAATGTCAAATGAACTTATTATTCTCTCACCCTACGAAAAATACAACCCTGCACACAACCTCTTCCTGTTTTTTCTTTCATACACCTTCGCAGTACCGTTATTTTAAATGACAACTTGTGTTCGTGCAAAAGAAGGAAAGATTTTGTTAATTAAATATTATTTGTAAGTTTTAAATAAAATGAAAAGTGTAATAAATAGATGAAATGTGAAGTGTTAAATGAAGTAATGTGTAATATATAAAGAAGAGTAAAAAATTAAATGAAGAAACATAAATGTAAAAGGAAAACAATTTAAAGCAAAAAAATGTCAAATGTGTGTGTGTGAGCAAAAATGGGGTAAGTGTAATTGGCCTATTAGTGAATAAAAAAGAAAATGAATTAATTTTATTCAAGATTACTTAATATCGGATTACAATTTTGTTGTACTTTTTCTAGTAAATCAATCTCTTTCCCCATTATTATTTATTAGACTAATCAATATTGTGAATCCACCGTTGCAGGTTTATTTTATTTGTTTATATTATGTTGATTGCTGCTGTTTTTAATGACATTTTTTTAATCAACTTTAAAAATTGATTGAGAAAAAAAGTGTAAAAAGCGTAAACGTCCTGTTTTATAGTAAACATTTTTTTTAGTAAAAACAATTTTTATTTCTGCTCAAAAAAAAAAAAAAAAAAAAAAAAAAAA
>MINK01191469.1:5085-16805 GCA_001735545.1 Phormia regina | reverse complement strand
TATATATGATAAAATGGGATTATTAAATGATAAAAAAAGTTATGAATATGATTAAACCGAATCATTGAATGATGAGAAAATGATTAAATAGAATTAGAATAATGATACTTATTGTAACCTGGAATCATATATTACAATCATAGTATGTTGCTCTTAGTTTATGGTCACTTAAACCAAATTTTTTCTCCGAGTGTAGAGAATTTGGTCCCGGAAAATTTTTCTGAAGAACTTTTTGAAATTTTTTGAAGTCAAATTTAAAGCGATTTGCCTTTAGAATACATCCATATCATAAATGCAGTTTTTCGGAAAGCAGACTTAAAGATATCGCCGAAATGACCATTAAAGCGTTTTTGCAACACTAGAGTTTTAGTTAGGCGAGCCATGTGTCTTTAATATCTGATTTTAAACAGCCTATGCATAAAAGAATTCTAATTTTTTTCTTCAATTTTTAAGACAACATATTAATCTAATAATAACTATAAAAAATTTAGCATTAACTTCATAATTAGTTAATTAAGCGATGTTAAAGTTACTTCTGCGAAAACGCAACAGCGGTCGAAAATGGGTTAAACCATTTCATGTTAAGCTCTTTTTAATTTGTTTTTTTTTTTTTTTAATTTCTTATCTTTTTTTCTAACTAAAAATTTCAATTTCATTTATTATAACCTTTCTAGAGGGAAAAATAAAGAAAAATTTAAAACAATAATTTACTTTATTTCATTATCAATTTATCAATTGAAACTTTCTTTAGTTCAAATTTATACAAATAATAATAAAAAAAAAAATAATAATAATAATAACAAACGGAAATGAAATTTATAACTATTTAAAAGAAAATTTACTGTCACTTAAATTTAAAAAAGAAAAAATGCCGGTATTTTCTTTTCTTTCGTTTTTAGTAGCAATTTAAATTTAATTTTTTTAAAATGTCAAATATGTTGTTAAGTGGTTTCTTTTAAACTATGATGGTATCATAAACAAATATGTATTTTAGTGATAATATATATATATTAGTTTAGATTTTAAGTTTTAAATTGTAATTGAAGCTTATATTCTTAATATTTTAAAAGAATTTTAATTTAATTTTTTTCTTCAAGACATTTATTTGTAGAAAATTTATTGTTATTTAAGATGAAAAAATAAGAACTGTTAAGATATATATATATATATATATTTTTTAAACGGGAAGTTAATTTATTTTTGTTTTAAAAGTTTAAATTAAATTATTTATATTAATTTTTATATATAGTCATACAGCTTTCAAAGCAAAATTTTTAAAAATCTTTAAAATTGATTAATACGACTTAAAAAAAGTTTTATGGAATTAAATTAATTTATGTCATAATACCTTATTAAAGACATTTTATTATTTTTATCTTAATTATTTTTTAATATAATTTTTTTTTAATATTAATAAAACACATCATCTGTGAATACCCTATTATTTTTCTACCTTATTTGTGAACAGCCTTCTTGTAAGAGATTTAATAATTCTCATTAAGTTTATATAATTATTCACAAAAGTACTCTAAAAGACTATTTACATTAGGGTCTATGACAGCGTTTTTTAATGATATTTTGTTTTGAGGTTGTTTCGAAATTCCTTCTACATTTACACATATAAATTTTTATTGTGAATAGGAAATCAGAAAAATGAAAATAAAAATTCATGAACTTTTTAGGCGTGCAACTTTTTTTACCCTGAGTGCTTCTCTGCACCTCCTGCCAACAAATGTAAAAGTTTCAGAAATTGTTTCTTACAATTGTTAAAGACATATTTCACGTTATTAGTTTTGAATTGCACAAAATTCTTCCCGTAAATAAACGATACATCAACATTACATATACAACCAACTATAGAAGAGCTATAGAAGATTTTTCCAAAACCCAAGCTACAATATAATTTGCCTTATTTTAAGATAATTGCTACTGAAAACTATTTCTCTGGTACTCGAATTAAGTCCAAACTTCAAACTTGTTCAGCATTCTAATTGCTTGTTTTGAACACGGCGGCTATAGTTATAGTTATAGCGCCGAAGCAAACGATATAAGTTTGCTTCGGCGCTATAACTTCGGTCGCCTGCCCCGACACTATAATTTCGGTTAATAGTTTTGGCACTGCAACTTCGGTCGCCTGCTTTGTCACTGTTATTTCTGTCGTCGGTTTCGACTGATAGATAATTCTTAAAAACCAGTGTTGCCGATTTCTGTGTAATTATCCAAAAATGGGACAATTTTTAATTCCTTGGATAATTTTTGGATAATAAAATTCCATAAATTTAATAAAATTTCATAAATAAGTAATACTAAGGAAATGAAAATGGTATTCTACTGCGAGATTGCAATAGGAGAAGAATAAAATGTGTAACTTGCGATTTCCATGATTAATAGCAAATGCTTCTAAAGTGAACTTCAACTACTCGTATTTTTTTAGCAGGGAAAAAATTTAATTTCTAAAATTAAAATTTCACAAATTTTTAAGCATTTCTATTTTAACCCATTTCCGACCACTGTTACGTTTGCGTATCAGTGGCTTTAACATCGCCTAATTAACTAATCATGAAATTAATGTTATTTTAGATTTATATGTTATCTTAAAGATAAGGGGAAAAAATTCGAATTTTTATATACATAGACTGTCTAAAAGGTCCAATGGTACGATTTTGAAATCCAGCTCTTTTATTACGGAATGAAAAATGTCTTAATTTGTTATGACAATCAGAATAACAAATTTCTTAGTTATCTCAACGAAATCGAGTAGTTAGCGGAAAGGGGTTAACAAAATTTTTATTAATGATTAATAATTACGAGTATTAATTTATGGAAGCAAAAACCACAAAGGATGTTGTCATTGGTAGAAAAATAAGTAGTTAAAAACAGTTCTTTTTCAGTGCATTTTTTGCTGGGATATTTATATTTTTGAGATCATAGAGGTAAGACAAAAATCTTTTTTAAATATATGTTTTTATTATTAAAATTAATTAATTTTTAAAACGTTTACATTTTTGTGCAATTTCTTTAATTTTGGATAATTTAAAGGTTTTGGTTGTGTAATATGAACTAACGACACCGGCAACACTGTCCCATTGTGATTAAATGAAAAAATTAAAAAAGGATTAATTTGTAATGTTATCCCACTTTAGCTTGTATTATGATCCGAATCATTTTGAAGATCCAGCTGAAGTGCTAGTCAACTGGAACAAAGCAAGTAAGAATAGAAATTAAAACGTTTTCATAAAATATTGCGGTAACAGTAAAGTCTTAAGGTAATTATATATAACATTCTATTTTCAGTGCTACTGATAGAATCGGTAATTATTTTGCGTTACAAAAAGAAAAATTTGATTTTACCAAATAGCGAAGAATATAAAAAAATTTATAACGCAAAGAAAAGAAATTTGCAGTGACATTAATTGAAAAGTTACACTGTTTGACATCAATTTTAAACTGTTCAGTGAACCATTATAGGTTTAAAAAAAGCCAACATCAAAAACAGCACTTTAGCTAAAATATTAGATTCTATTCATAGTAAACATCTCCAGCCGGCGTTTAAAATGTGTTGCATTAAACAAAAATAAACTAAATTAAAGCTTTTTATATCTCACTCTCTTATATTAAAAACAAAAAAGCTTTCTTTAATAAATGAGAGAACTTTTAAATTCAATACAGTTAAAAACATTTAAAACTCTCACCCTTTATTTGTATTCATAACAACCTCTGATATTTTCAGTACATAAATATTTTCTAAACCCACATATGAGTATATCAGACATCATCTCTCTACCGGTAAGTGTTAGTTTTATCATAGTTAGGGGAACTACGTATTCAAATGAAAATTTATTAAAAAAATCATTCTATTTACAACAGTCACCAACACAACACAATAAAAATATTAAATAAAACAGTGATATAATAGTAAAAAACAATTAATAAAGTTTCCCAACAGGAAAACAATAATGATTTTAATAACTCTTTGGTTGTTACTAGTTGTAATTGTATTGATCTATATTTTTCTTATATGGAATTTCAATTACTGGAAAAGTCATAATGTCAATGGACCCAAACCAGAGATCATTTTTGGCAATTTGCCCAGTGTAATAACAAAGAAAAGACATTTTATATATGACTTATGGGATATTTATGAGTAAGTTTATTTTATTCTTCTTTTGCAAATGACAACATGAAATAAAGATATTATTTATTTTTTACTTAATTGCTTACATATGTATGTAAATAATAAATTTTTATATAAAACAATTTAAATTGCTTTTTAAATAGAAAGAGTAAATATTCTATTTGCAGTTCCTATAAAAATACTAATGATTTTGTGGGCATTTTTAAAAATCGTACTCCTCAGTTATTGATATTAAGTCCAGATTTGGTGAGACGTGTTTATGTTAATGATTTTAAACATTTTCATGATAATGAACATGTTATGTTGGTAAGTTAAAGAAGTACTAACTTAAGTACAAGCTCTGATTAAGAGAAAATTTGCTCAAAAAAATATATATTCCTTTTAAAAAAAAGCTTAAAATAAAGTTGAATTTAGGATTCAAAATATTAATAAAATATATATTACAACAATAAGTAGCTGAACATACATATAATGTACAATAGGGTGGCCAAAAATTATATATATCTAAGTTTACTATTTCGAAAATCTTTCAAAAATATGTTTTTATATATTTGCGTTTTTTTTTTCTAGTGCTATTATTTTTGAATACTCGATACTAGTCAATATTTTTCATTTTGATATTCGATACTTAACGATTTTTTTTAATACCCTACACCACCAAAGGTGGTTAGGGTATTATGTGTTTGTAACGCAGAGAAAAAATTTTCCTACACCCACCTTAAAGTATACCGTGATAATGAACATGTTATGTGGTAAGTTAAAGAAAGTACTAACTTAAGTTACAAGCTCTGATTTAAGAGAAAATTGCTCAAAATATATCTACATTAAAAAAAAAAAACCTTAAATAAAGTTGAAGTTAGGATTCAACATATTAATAAAATTATACATATCATGTAATAACATATTCATGAACATTACATATCATTGTACAATAGGGTGGCAAAATTATACTATATCTAAGTTTTACTATTTCGAAATCTTTTTCAAAAATATGTTTATTATAATTGCGTTTTTTTTTTTCTTAGTGCCTATTATTTTTGACATACTCAATATAGTCATATTTTTCATTTTGATATTCCGATACTTAACGATTTTTTATTAATTAACCCTACACCAGCACAAGGTGTTTAGGGTATTATGTGTTGTAACGCAGAGAAAAAATATTTCCTACCCCACCTTAAAGTATACCGTTTACTCAGAATCACTTTTTTTAAGTCGGATTTTACACGATGTCCGTCCGTCCGTCGGTGGCTTGTTCCATTAAAGTGTGCGCAAAGTAACAGGCTGCAATTTAAGACAGATAATTTTGATGAAATTTGGTTATGAATAAGTTATGTAAGTTATAATCTATGTGCCCAATATTTCCTCAAAGATCGGTCCATAATTTCCATAGCATCCATATGAACCACTCTTCGGAAAATGACTTTAACGTGCATAAAATATTTAATTTAATATTTCTACACATATAAATTATATAAGTATAAGTCGACCCTGCAAATTTCCTTTTTATTAAGATCGGTCATTGACCATAGCTCCATATAAAGACCCAATCCGGGATCACCGAAAAGTGCATATATATGTACTCTTGTAGCGACGTGAATAATTCTGCAATATTTGTTTTATTTTTCCACTTAATAGTATAGTCCTTAATTGGCTCCCTTCCCGAATTTTGCTACACATAGGCAATGGTGTAGGGTATCATATGGTCGGTCTTGACCGACTATACCTTCTTCTCTCGTTTTAATATGAAATATACTTTATAATTAAACTTCGTAATCTGAACTTTAATTAATAACGACATGATAATAAAAAACAATTACAAAAACTATTTTGACGAAAAATTTCAAAAATTGTTATTAGACATAGAGTTTTGCATGAAATTTTATAAATTTATTAATATGAAGCATAAAATAAACAAACGCGTTAATTTTAAATTCTATGTTGATTAAATCCTGTGTTGATCAAATCAAAAATCATCAAAGAGAAATTGTATGCAGTTGTTAAACCATTAACAACGATATATCACATTCTGAAATTGGTCTTAAAATGGCGACGCTATACACAAAAAAACAAAAAGGGCGGTATTTTGGGACGTGGCAAAAATATATGTATTTTTAGAAACCTCAGAAGCTATTCTTTCAATCTAGGGGATCTGGATCTGGCACAACTTTTTTTCGATCCGCCCTAATGTACATATGTGCATTTTTCCACTCTCTTACTTCCCAAATAATATATTTTGGTATATTTATTATTATCTATTCCAATTAGATTGATGAAAAAACTGATTTTTTATTTGCTAATAATCCTTTTGTGGCTGGCGGTGAAAAATGGAAAGAAAGAAGATCTCAAATAACACCCGGGTTAACACCCCAAAGAGTTAGTTTTAAAATTAATAACAGTTTTTTTTTAAGAATCAACAATTTAACAACATTACTTTAAATAGATTAAAAACATGTTTCCCATAACTTTGGAAATCTGCAAACGAATGTCTAGCTATATTGAAGAACAAATAAAGGTCCCACCAAAAGAAGGCATCGATGGCAAAGATGTAAGAAACAATATTTTCTTTAAAATTAAATTTTGTACAATTTTATTATTCTTCGCAATAGTTATCTTCATGTTTTATGGCCGATATAATAACTGACTGTGTAATGGGTCTTAAAAGTGATAGTTTTAAAGATCGCAACGCATCACCTCTGCTCATTATGCAAAATGAAATGTTTGAATATTCATTTTTATACTCAACGTTAGTAGGTCTATTTCCTGGTATTCTAAAATTCTATAAAAGACGTTTTCTTACTAAAAAGTTTGAAGACTATTTTGTTGGACTTATGAACAAAGCAATAGAATTAAGAAAAACAATAAATTCGCAAAGCAAGGGAGAAGAGAGAGGAGACTTTTTAAATTATATGCTGCAATTACAAGAGAAACAGAAACTTTCTCAAATGGAAATTTCAGCTCATACCATGACTTTTGTATTGGATGGTTTTGAAACGGTGTCTTCGGTGTTGGCTCATAGCTTATTGATGGTGTGTGTTCAATATTTCAATATCTATTTTTTTTTTTATTAACAAAAATTTGAATTTATATTATTAGTTGGCTCGCCATCCGGAAATTCAAGAAAAACTACGTTTAGAAATTCAAGATAAAGTTGGTTATCAAAGAGATTTTGACACAATTTCTGAATTACCTTATTTAAATGCTTGCATACATGGTATGTATTTGATTAAATTCTCTTTTAGCTTTTCTTTTAAAAATCTATATTTTATTTTAGAAATTTTACGTTTTTTTCCTGTAACATTTACTATGCGAAAAATTTGTACTGAACCCATAGAATTGTGTAATAAAGATGGTAAAACTTATCAGATTCCAAAGGGTCTTATAGTAAATATACCTCTGTATGCCATAATGATGGATGAAGATATTTATCCCAATCCTTTTGAATTTCAACCTGAACGTTTTTTGCAAGAAAATGGTGGCATTAAAAAATATTTCGATATGGGTGCTTACTGGGCGTATGGTGATGGTCCTCGCATTTGTTTAGGTAAGACAAAACAAAAAATACATTTTTTAAATATATTGATTAAGTTTATGTTACTTTAATTTTAGGTATACGTTTCGGTTTAGTTCAAGTAAAAGCAGCTTTAGTGGAAATTTTAAATAAATTTGTGGTAAAACCAAATCCTAAAACTCGCAACGATTTTAAATTTGATCCTAATTATTATTTGGCGCGTTTAGATGGTGGAGTTTTCCTAGATTTTCAATTAATATAAAATGTTATAGATTAAAAAAAAAAATAATACATTTAATTAAATTTATATCATTGTATAAACAATTAAAATTTTAATGCAAAATTTTAAATATTATAAAATATTTTTAGAATTTGAAATTAATTAATAGAAAATTATGTAGAATATAAGTATTTTGCACTTACCGCTTTATTGTTTATTTATCTGCAAATAAATTGAAAATAATTATTATTAATTATTTAAATTAAACATGTTAAGAATATTAATTTATTGTTTGTTGAATTTAGACGAATTTTATTTATTAACATAATCATTAGAATTTTGTTAATGTATGTGTGCTGAATAAAAATTAGTTAATTCATATTTGACTTTTGGTAATGGCAATTAGTTGCAACACTCATTACTTAATAATAACTTTTCATTACTTTGTGTTTAGCAGAATAATCTATTCATCTGCGTAAAAAAAGCAGATCAACAAAGTGAACATTAACTGCATTCATTCGTACTTGTAATTTTCATTTAAGTGGAATTTAAAACAAAAAATCTATTTAGAATTTTAAAATGTTTAATATTTTTAACAAAAATGTTGAAAACACATATGTGTAAACACATATGCATTATATGTGCCATTTTCTTAATTATTTTTCTTTTTTGAAGCCACATGTGGCAGAAAAATAAAACTCAGATTACTTATAAAAGAGTTCTACTAACGGAGAACGATATTGAAATTTCTAAATTTCTATCATAGAGAAGAGATACATGGATTTTATATACTCTGTCATAGAAATATTTTGAAATCTCTACCTAGAAGCATACACAGAAAAAAATATTTCAAATTATTTTTTAATGAAATTATTAACTAAATTTGTATTATATTATTTATTAATATAATTAATTTTTTAATTGGTATAAATTTATATTTTAAATAAATTGACAGTTCTTACAAAAAATATAAAGGAAAATTAAATTTTTTCTTTAAAAATATAGAAATAAAATAAATTTGAATTTGTGTAGATATGTAGATTTATTTTCGGTGTATGTAATTTATTTTTTAATTAAATGAATGGTTATTCAAATAACCTAAGTAAATGCACTTTTTAATTGTATTGTACACATTAATTACACATAAGGAGTGAGCTCGAAAAAAACTCAACTCAACACACATTTCGCCTCATAACTTTTTCGGAATCAACATTCAAAATTTTTCATTGATCTAGTTATCATGGAAAAAAAACCGTGTTAATTTCGTTATTTTCATTAAAATGAGTGACGAAAAATATTTACGTCCTACAAGAATTAAATGTCAAACACATCTGGTAGAAAATCAGCTCAGTTTTCTCAGTCTTCGACTATTTGATGCGAATATTCCTTCATCTTTTCATAAGAAAGCACAACGTGTCCACATATTTTTGGACCCACTTTGTATCAAGTCACTACGGTAAGAAAGCTCTAGAGTGGTACCAAATCAATAACATAGTTTTAGTACCAATAGAAGTCAATTTTCAAAATTGTCCATAGCTTAGACTAGTGGGGAGATATTGAGCTCTTGAATTCAAGAGCACAAAAAAGGTGCCCCAAAATATCGAAGATTTTAGCAGAAGATGTGCACCCTGTTCTAAAAAAGTGACTGAAGCAACTATCAAATCTCCAAAGGAAGGGTTCTTAAAAAATGATCCACAATTTTATAGAGTTTTCATTATTTTTTTATCAAATGATAAAAAAATTATGAAAATTCTAAGATCAACCGTTTCCAAATTATTGAACATTATATACGTTAAGATTTTTTCGATCTCACTTCTTATTTGCAATGATTTTCTTGCAGTTTGAAAATCCCTCGATTTATTGATGTTTAGAAGAAAATTTTCCATTTCATTGACTCTTTACAACGGATATTTTACAGATATTTTATGTATTGATATAAGAAACATAAATACCATACGAATGTAGTTAAAAATCGTCATAAATAAGTTTTATGTATGTAGACACAAAATCTTCAAATTTAGTGGGAATAGGTTCATAAATTCGGTTTAGGGGATATGGAATCATCTAGATGTTACTATGAACGCATTATTCTGTATTTGTATATTTTATATTGAGTAAATATGTTGATCTACATTTGGCCGCAAGACTAATATTATCGAATTTTTATTTTCATTCACAATGGTGTAGGGTATCAAATAGTCGACCTTAACCAACTATATTGTATTTTCTCGTTTTAATATAATATCTCCTGGCATCGATGACTAGTGATATTATAGCTAATTGAAAATTAAAATTTATGCCTACATAGAAAAATATACACAAAAATGATTTTATAGTAATAAATATGTTGTTCTGATAGAACTGATTTGATTAAAAGGCGAAAAAAATGTATTCCTTAATAAAAAATAACTCAAATATTTATATCGATGGTTTTAATCGATAGCAGATTGATACCCCATCATTTTCAAACATTATATTACTTGGCTTTTTTATTAGAATTCAATGTTTAATTTTAAACAGCCCAAGTGGTCTATTTAATAGACGACGCATCACACAATATTTACTATAATGATTAATTAAAAAAAAAAAAACAAAACACAATGCATTTGATATTAATTTTCACTATTCTATTTAACAATATTATATATAAAATTTGTTATTAACATAGTATTTCTCATGTATATATGTATATAATTACTCTCCATAATTAAATATTATTTATCTCCAACTCGCTCCCAAAATACACTTAAAATCTAATAAAATAATCAAAATTAAAAAGCTTTCACTCATTGTTAGTTAAGTTGGCTTCTAATTATATTAAAACATTAACACTTCTCTTTTAGCTTTCGATATTAACACAAGTTTAAAATTAATTTGTTAACGAAAATTTAAAAGTTAAATAAAAAATGTTTTTAACAATTATTGCTATTTTAATAGCATTTATTGCATTATTTTATATATTTCTAATATGGAATTTTGATTATTGGAAAAAATTGGGTATTAAAAGTCCTCAACCACAACCATTTGTTGGTAATTATCCTAGTGTTTTGACACAAAAACATCATATGTCTTATGATTTGCAAGAAATTTACGAGTAAGTATTGATCATTTTAACGGATTTTTATAAGAAGAAAAACAAAAAATAAACAAATTAATACATATTTTTGAATTTTTTTTACTTTTATATAGAAAATATAAACATACGGACAATTTTGTGGGTATCTTTAGTTGTCGTAGTCCTCAGTTGTTGATAACAAATGGTGAATTAGTGAGACGTATTTATAGTACTGATTTTAAACATTTTCATGATAATGAAGCTTCACGTATGGTGAGTAATAAATTGTGTTTATTATTATGTTACGAGGGTAAATTAGAAAATTCTAATCATTGTAAAATTGTGAAGTCTCTAAGTTGTCAATACAAATAGTTACCCTCGTTGTTGATATGAGACCACTTAAAACTAATAGAATAAATTGATATTGTGTTGATATGGAGATTGTATTTTTTTCTTTCTTTTTTTAATTCCAATGGAATTTGAATATTTAATCATTATTTCTATGATAAGAATAATTAAAATTATTAATTGCTTGTTGCGACCCATAAAAAATAAACTGATTAGGAACAAAATTATCTTATGTGTAGTAAGGTTTTAACTAAATTAATTTAAATAGTATATTAATTAATAAACATTTACTTTCAGGTGGATGAAAAATCTGATTTCTTGTTTGCAAATAATCCATTTTCTTTGACTGGTGAAAAATGGAAAGAAAGAAGAGCCGAAATAACACCAGGTCTTACAATCAGCAGAGTAAGTAATTAAGATAATATTTAGAAACTCACAAATATAATACACT
>MINK01191468.1:0-14504 GCA_001735545.1 Phormia regina | reverse complement strand
ATTAAGAACTTCCAAAAACGTTTAAAATATGCACTTTGTTCTACTTTTGAAGTTGTGATAATGTTCTCTTTTTGAAGAACTTCAACGTTTTTTGCTGGGTATATATGATGTAACTACGAAATAGCAACATCGTTATAAATATTTTACAAACTGTAACTCATTCAGTAAAATATATAGATATACTTATGTTATTGCCATCTTCAGAACTGTGAGTTAAATATTGTAAATACTTATTTGTAAGAATTTTTCTTTATTAATGTTATGTTGCTATATTTTGAAAATAATTTGATGCTATTGACATTTTCATTACAATTTCCAACGCACAGTGGGGCAGAATCGAAGTTTTTTGAAAATAAATCTGAAACTTCTGGTTGGATTTTAACTAAATTTGGTATAGGCTTTGCAGAGGACAATAACAAATTTGGAGGGGGATACAACAAAGCCCTCAGAGGCGGAGCTAAGGGGGCTTAAAGTTAGGTACCTATGACATCAAAAAATTTTTTGTTTGTTTTGTTATTTTAAATTAATTAATAACAATATATGAATGCTTAGAAAAGTATAAAGATTTACTTAAATTTGGGAAATGTGGCAACCCTATTAAAAATAAAAATTATTTATTAATTACTTTTATAAAATAAATTTTTGTATAGATATTATTAAACTATACAGAAATATTCATAATTTTCTAAGTTATTATTCACGCAGAGCTAAAGGCAAAAGTTGGATGTTTGTAAAAATATAGTCATATATACAACAAATTAGAAATATAAAAGTATAAAGGGGCATATTTCTAAAATGAGGCATGAATATTTTTGCAAAAGATCAGAAATTATATTATATAAAGGATAAGCTTAATTTTGAATTCATATTTTTAAAATTTCTTTCGCTATTTAGAAATAAACCAAATAAAAGGCCCAATTTAGGGTTTTTGGAGAAAATGCAAATTTTAAAATTGTAACAACATAATGAAATTTTCAGAAATCGTGGATCTTATTAACATAAATAGAAGCGTGTTTATAAAATTGTAATCAGAGGTAGGAGTATCCTGAATTCCCTTAAAAAAATAATGAAAACTCCCAAAAATGTGATTTTTTCATTTTTGGCTATAAAATCCAAATTTTTCCAGAAATGGGTAGATTTTGATTTAAAACCTTTAACAACATATTGGAGATTCTAAAATTATATTCTGCTTGTCATTCGTGCTTTGTACTTTGAGAAAATGTGGCCAAAAGTCAAAACTTACATATAAAATGGGTTAAATTCGGGAGGGTGTGTACCATGACCAATTGAGTTATTGGGCTTGTTTTTATCTTAAAATCATCTTCGTGAAGTTGTCATTCAGAAAAGTGAAAAATTATTATATGTTGCTAATGAAAATTTTATTTTAGAGAAAAAAGAGTGTATACACTTATTCGGCCAAAAAACACAAAAAGTCTTCTTTTTTTGCAATTTTTAAATTCAAATACTGCACTAATAATTTTTTAGCTCCGCCCCTAAGAGGTATGTTCCAAACTTAAAATTGCACGTTCCTCTGCTACGTTTATACAAAACTTCATTAAAATCCAACCAGCCGATCAGAAGTTACAGATTTATTTCCAAAAAATTAAGATTCTGCCCCACTGTGCCATGTACATTCATTAAGTTGAAAATATCTTTATTGTTACCCATTTTTTATGGAATTCTCTAAAATCTGCCAATACAAAGAAATTTTAAATTTTATTCTATGTTTTTTAAAACTAAATTATTTTTATTTTTTTTTTTTTTTTGGAGAATAAAAATTGTTTTCATAAAAATTAAAAAGTTGTCCATAATTTAAACAAGGATAGGCACAAGTAGCACTCAGGAAACGAGTGTTTTCGGCATTTTCACATACACAACAATGTTAACGAAAATAAACAATTGTGTAAAATTTTAAATAAAAATTGGACAAAAACTTTGACTTATGTGCCACTAAACAAACTCAAATGATGGCATACCAAGAAATTAATTTGTGGCAAAGATCAGGATATTAGTAGCTACTGACTGTAATATTTAGTTGTGCTTAATTCAAACTTATAAAATTTATTATTTTTTCGGAAAAATATTCAAGGGTCACTCCCTGAGTAATATTGAATATCACTATTTATTAAAGTTATCTCTTTTATTTTGTAAGACTAGATATTCCTACGAGTTAAAATAATTTCTTTATTTTCCTTTTACAAAAATTTTATATAATACAATTTTTGAAAATGATAAAAATATTATAATATTGAAAATATAAATTTGAAAATTTAAATACATTTCTCTTAACAATCTAATTACTATAAGAAAATTTATCATTAGAAATATTGATAAAGACTTTGTAATATCATTTCAATATTTTTTATGACAAAAGAAATTATATTTGTGATAGACATACAGGAACATCTATTATTTAAAAATAATATAATATTGGTGCGTAGGAAAAAAATACTTAGAATGAGACAAAAATAAAAGAATAAATTACACTGTGTGACAATTTCCCCACAAAAACGTTCACATATAAAAAAATCAATATACATATCTACATATATAGCAAACTAGTTCTCAAATATAACAAAACTGCTTACTCAGTTTTACTCTATAAAATAAAAATTCTTATCCAAAGGACTCCAACGTTTTGAAAATGTATGCAAATTAAAAAAAAGTTAAAAAATTTTTATCAAAATTATATTCATTATTAAGTAATAAATATGATATTAAATTAAGTGTATAATTTTCAGCAAGTAATTCTTCTTAAGTTTTTGTACCAGAACATTTAAATAAAAAAGTGTTTATATGGAGGGGATTTGTAACATTTTTTTGAGACCAATATTGGGTTCATAAGGAGTGCAATTGGAAAAATCTTACTATATATAGAATTAAAAAACTTGGAAATGGTTAATCTTAAAGTTTTGATTGTTATTTTGTTTAACTGATGACATACTACAGATCATAGAAAAATATAATTTTTATTCTTCAAACCACTACTTATGAACTTCTAGACCTTTTTTTGTAACCCTTCCATATAGTTATTTTAGCCACTTTTTTTGGGACAACCTATTCATCTCCTTTTAAAATCTTCAATATTTTGGGACTCCTCTTTGGTACTCTTCAATTCTCTTTTCACAAAAGTCCAAGATCTCTTCACTGGTATTAGCTCCGGATTAATTACAGAATTAACATCTTCTAGTACAAAAACTACGTAATTGTTTTGGTACTACTCCAAAGTGTTCTAAGGTAGTACCATGAATCCAATTCAGACCAAAAATATGTAGATCCATTGTGCTATCTTATGAAAGGAAAAGATTTTTTGTATTATTCGGTATTTATAGACTTCTATCGCCGCCACTGCAAAGTGGGGCCAAATGGTAAATAAATGGTAATAAGTCTGGATCTTTGAAACCACTAACTCGATTTAGATGAAACTTGGAACACCGATAGAGGAGGTATACTTTCAGAATATCATATGTTGGAGTCTGTAGTTGAAAATGTGTACTTTCTATACATTTCTTTTTATTCAAAATATGAATATTTTCCCAAAATTACCTTTAATT
This sequence comes from Phormia regina, assembly GCA_001735545.1. NCBI lineage: Eukaryota > Metazoa > Arthropoda > Insecta > Diptera > Calliphoridae > Phormia > Phormia regina. Next base: position 10,950 of record MINK01191468.1, on the reverse strand, counting down.
AACTTTACATCCAAATTTGACCATTTTTGACCACTGCTGGAGGTAGGGTGAACGTTCAGAACTTTTCAAAATTGCATTTTCACTTTTTCTTGAGGTCCTGTCTTTCAGAAAATGCCAAAAAAGGTTGAACTTTTTTAAAAAATATTAAAAAAAAAAATTAAATATAAAAATGTACTTTCTTGACAAAAATTGCAATTTTTGGGACTTGTATAAAAATTTTGACTTTGAAAATATTTTTCTTGTTATCAAATTGAGATATCTAGAAATTTTTTATCATAATTTAGAAAATTATAGGAAATTTCGACTTTTTTTTAAGATTTTTTTTTTAATTTTATTTTAAAAGTTATGGAGCAAAATAGCCAAGCCCAAAAATGAGAAATTAATTTTTGATGTCAAATATCTTTTAAACTATAAAAGATAATTTAGTGTAGTAAGCATGTTTCTTCTTTGCCTTGCTTAGAAAAATTCAATGATGTAAAAATATATAAATTCGGTTCATATTTGTACAACTTACAAGCCCCAGTAATTTTTTTATTCCCGTGGTGGTAAACTTTGACTCACTGTAGTGCCGTTCGTGCTTCAGCTACAGACTCCAACAATTGATATTCTGAAAGTCTAACACCTCCTCTATCGATGTTCCAAATCGGTTCAGTAGTTTTAAAGATCCAGACTTATTACCATTTATTTTGCGTTTGGCCACTGCATAAATCTTGCAAAACTAGAAATTCTTTATGAAATTTCGACAGCTTTTCGATACTAAACTTATCTTAGCATGTCCTCCAGCTTCATCAACATACAAATTTTTAGTAGGAACATACCGAGAAATTGTGTCGGATATTTGATTTTCATTTCCGTGCCCAATTCTTGGCTTCCAAATTTTTTGCAGCATTTCAGTCTGGTACTTTTTGGACTTTCGCACCAAATAACGTAAGTACTGAGCTAACACAGATGTATTGGTAATTATTTTCATTATGCTTTCAATTTTCTTGACCTTAAAATATCAAGTGTACTTTTTTTTTTATTACCGAATCATGTTTCCTATCGATGGTCGAAGATTTTTTCGATCATACCCCTTATAATCTTTGTAAATATTTTATAAAATCCTAAAAAAAGTGCACATCTTTAGAAAATGTGGAATTCTTTGATATTATAGAGTAAAAATCTTACTCCAGAATATCAAAAAAATAGAAAAAACTAACATTTCAAAATGGATATTTTTAAATAAAAAATATTATATTAAAGAAATTTTTTGCCGTCATTTAGTATCCATATTAAGTAGATATTTGTACGGTTTTTAATATGTTTCCTTTGAAACTTTATAGTCCTTTTTTGGAAAATTTGACGTCCTAGAGAAAACCCGAGTACGCAATTTTATTGTGACTATGTTTATATTTTCCTTCGACTTTTTTTCAATTGAAGATAAACAAAAATTTGTTTTGAAGGACATAATGTATAAAAAATGAACATTTGAATGTTTTACTATGCTTATGCTTATATTTTAATAATAGTTTAGATTACAAAGAAAAGAAAACCATCAATATTCCAGTTATAAAAATAATAACAAAACCATTTTAAATAAAAATCGATAATTTCAATAAATCAAACAAAATAATGTCCCTTTTAACATTATACACCCTTCTCTAATTACATAAGTACACCCCCAAAAAATATAATTTTACTTTTTGTGAATTTTTATGCTAATTAATTGAGGTTTTCATGTATACATTATTAAGTTTTAATTTTATTTATTTAAACAACAACAACATTAAAGGGACACCAGCCAACGCATGGCTTATTCAATTCAAAAGTATGTTAATGACTTTGTGGTCCATATTGTTGTAATTAAATTTTATCAATACCCCAAGTAATTATTTATACAATAATTATAGGGGGGCATAACAGTACGCAGGCAGAAAAAAGAATCCTCTAATTAATGACACAAAATGTTATGGGAGGAGTTTGTCTAAAAACTTATATTTTTTTTGTTTGTTCTTTTTTTTAACAAATTTTAAAAGTTTTTTTTTTATATTAATTGCAAAAACAGGGAAAAAAATATAAAAGCAAACAAATTGTCATCCATAATTATACCACAAATCCGTATTATAATATATTACACTCGCCCTATTGTAGGCGCTTGTAATTAATTTGTTTACTAACTGTTTAATTTATTTTCATCTTTTATTTTATTTTATTTTATTTACAATTAACCCTTGAATGAATAAAAAAAAGCTTTGAAATTATTAATGGCAGGTCATCGCGTTTTTGCAGTTAAATACAAAATAATGTTTTTATATCTATCATTGAAAAGATAGTAGATATATTAGGTTTGTCATTACATTTAAAACAGGGTTGAAAAAAATTATTTCGGATACGATGTAGTATATATTCTCCTTCTGTCTAATGAAACTAGCATAGGGCTCAGATGCTATTGAATATGAATAAATAAAAGTTATGGTATCAGACACCAGAAATACTGGTCTGTACAAAAGTTAAAAAATATAATTTTGAAAATCGTTTATTTTACTATTTATTTTTAAATATATGTCGGTATGCAAAAGAATATTTTATGAATAAAACTAAAAACCATTCGTAATAAAGCTATGTACCCTGTGTTTCTCTAGGAAAAATATTTTTTAGTTGACTTTTTCTTAGATACCAAATACTTGTATAAAAAGTTTTTACTTTTGCTTAAAACTTAATAGAAACTTAGTCTTCTCTAGCCTGGTAAATTTTAGGGGTAATATTAAAGCCAGTCAAGTTAAAAAGAACTAAATGAAACGAGACTAAAAATGAGGTTGAAATATATTTTAAACTAAAGAGTTAAATTAAAGGAGATAACCTACACTTGTTAGCACATTTTTTGTTGACTATATCATCTATATATTACATTTTTTCAGTCACATCATAATTAAATTTTTGGTGCTTTTTCGAAATGAAAAAAAAAAAAAAAAAATACCCGAGATGTCCGTTTCTCCCTGACCCGATGGGAACCGTACTTCTCCAAATCAACTCGATTCTAAACATGTGAAATTCTATTTGAATGTCTTTAAAGGTTTAACAGTTGCGGTCTTATTTCAAAAATAAAAAGCATTTTTTTTAAATTTTGTAACTAGTGAACCATTGAAGGCATCTTAATAAAGTTTCACATGATTGGAGCTGGAGCTTTTAGTTAACTTGATGGAATACAGATTCCCAGAGCGTCAGGTAGCTGTGGCCTTTCAAAGCTGAAAATCACAGGTATGTTAATAAAAATCGTTATAAAGCAGGGACTGTAAATAACAGTTATTTTTAAATTTTGAAAAAAAGTAGTTATGAAGAAATATCATACAACACATTTATAAACACCATTTTTAAATTTTCTATCTTTATTTTTTTGAGCAGAAAAAAAGTAATTTTTTGATTTTTATTTTTTTGAGCAGAAATAAAAGTTATTTTTTTACTTTCGTTATTTTTAAAACTAGTTATTAAGAAACTCCAAAAGTATTCATAATTTCACAGACCGAACGCCTGTAGCTAGAGCGATGAAATGTAGAACTTAGGTGTGTCTACCTTTATATGCATCCAAAGTTCAACATTTAATCTGAAATATTTTTAACGTGGTAGTATTTATTCGCTTACAAAATATTGCTCCAAATTAACTGAAAAAAACCTCATCTCTGATCACGTCAAATCTTAAAGTTAAACGTTATAGTTTTTGGAATCACTGTTCTTGAATCCAAAAAAAGTTATGTTAATCTGAAGTTTCATTTATATATTTTCTTAACGTGGTAGTATTTATTCACATACAGAATATTGCTCCAAATTAATTAAAAAGACCTCATCTCTGATCACATCAAATCTTAATGTTAAACTTTAATGTTTTTGGAACCACTGCACTGTTGTAGAAGAGATATTTGACTAAATTATTTATATATTCTATTAGTAGATGAAGCCTTAAACATTTTCACTTGAAATATTTAGGTAGAATCACTACCACTCCAATACTGCAAAAAACTTTATTTGAATGAATTTCGGATTGTTTTTTATAACTGAATAAAAGGACATTTTAAAAGTAAGCGTAGCAGAATACACTAACTTGAATAACAAAGTTTCACTATAACATTAAAATGTTTAAATTATTCTTGAAAAAATGGTAAAATGAGGTACCGCACATTTCATTATAATCAGTGTTGTCAGGACATGAAAAAATGGAAGCTAAATTATATCTTAAAAAAGGTCAGAAAAGGCTAAATATTCAGAAATATGCTAAACTGGCAACGCTGATGGGAACTACAGTAAGTAATGGATCGAATAAATTTGGAGCTGTAATATCTGTAATTTCTTTTTCATATTGAAAGTCTTTCAGCCACCACACCAGACGGACAGACAAGAAATTAATGTTCAAAATGTTTTTATTTTAAGCCATTTTATTAAATTTTTAAACAGCAATTTTTATTAAAAGATTTTAAATAAAATATTTCATAATTTGCATTGTTTAAATAAGCTTAAATAATGACATGTATGTAGTCCTCGAATATGAAAATGCAAGCAGCATATATAAAATTTAGTTTAAGGGGGAAGATCTCTACCATAAATACAACAATTATTTTCTATTTAAAAATATCTTTATTATGCCACACGTTAACCAACCCAACCCCTTAGAATATGAAAAGCAGCAGGGAAAACATTGTTTAATGTTTTTAGAACATGAATTTTTAAGCAAAAAAAGTTTTAATGAAAAAACCCGACCATCCGAAAACAGCTACAAAAATAATGATTCTGGTTTATGTTTTTTTATATTTTTTTGGCTTTTTCTTTATTAAATAGAAAACAACAGCAAAAACAACAAAATATAAAGTTCATTCATACTTATGGAAAAAAGAAAAATACAAACTGGGAAACATTTTTCTAAAACAACAAAATCTTAAAAGTGAAGCATTAATTGAAATTAATTACGCCAAAAATATTCTTTGCCTAAAAAATAACGATGAGAAATTAAAAAAAAAAAAAAATAAAATAAAAGGGAAAAACAAGTGTAATGCGTTTTTTTCTTTGTTTTACTATGAAAACCATAAATATTTGAAACAAAACAGAGCTGGGATATACTGGCCTTTATAATTTTATTAACGGTTAATTTGAAAATAGCAAAAACAAACAAAAAAGGTTTTTATATATTTATAAACTCTGACTGTAATTACTTTGAGTTTTAATTTGTAAAGAAAAAACATTTTGTACTTTTTTCTTTTTTAATTAAGGAAGGACAATGGTTTACAAATTTCTTAAGATCATAAATAAATGGAATTAAATTTGTATTTAGATAGTAATTACTAAGTTACCAAAAGGATTGTATGTTTTCCAAGTCATATTTATACCCTACACCACCAAAGGTGGTTGGAGTATTATGTGTTTGTGCAAATATTGTAACGCAGAGAAAAAATTTTCCTACACCCTCCCTAAAGTATACCTTTCGACTCAGAATCACTTTTTGAAACGATTTAACAATGTCCGTTCGTCTGGTTGGCTGGCTGGACGACTGGCTGGCTGTCCATGTAAAGTTTATGCACAAAGTACAGGTCGCAATTTTAGAGATCATTTTTTAATGAAGTTTAACAGAAGTAAGTTTTAAGTAAGCATAAATCTAAGTGCCAAATTTCATCAAGATCGTTCCATAATTCACCATAGCTCCCATATGAACCACTCTTTCGAAAATCACTTTAACGTGCANNCATGATGGGCCCATTATTTCACCTAGCCCCCATACAAATGTTCTCCCGGAATAGAGTTTTAACACTCAAAAATACCTTAGAAATTAAAATATTTTATTGAAATTTAACACAAATAAGTTCTATGTAAGCATAAATCTATGTGCCAAATTTCATGAAGATCGGTCCATAATTTACCATAGCTTCCACATGAACCCCTCTTTCGAAAATCACTTTAACGTGCATAAATGCCATATAAAAGTCAATATTAATTTAATATTTGACACATATAACATTTATGTAAGTATTAGTGACACTGCAAAATTTCATTAAGATCGGTCCATAATTGACCATAGCTCCCATATAAGACCCAATTTCGGGTATCACCAAAAAGTGCATAAATTCATGTGAATCTTAATATCGACGTAATGTTCTGTAATAGTATGTTTTTATTTTCCACTAAATACAAGTATAGGTCCATAATTGGCTTCTTCCCGAATTTTGGTAGGCAATGGTGTAGGGTATTATATGGTAGTTCTTGACCGACTATACCTTTTTCTTATTTTGATATTTTTGTGTTTGGTCAATTCTTTCGTTTTGGAAACTTTTTAATTTTGACAATTTTTTTCTCTTTGGCGACTTTTTCCATTTTTGCTGATTTTTTCGTCTTTGCTTTTTTCCGGTTTTTACATTTTTCTGATTTTGGCGATTTTTTAAAGTTTTATAATATGATCTATATAACCAATAAAAATGATATAATAACTTAGGGAAGATTGTGGTATAAAAAATCTTACTACAATAAACCTCCAAACAATATCCTTTTACATCATTTATTAGTCTTAAATAGTGTTTAACAAATATATTTGAATGATTTTTATAGTTTTTGTCCCAAAATATTGATGCCCATATATATGTATATTGTGTCTAAAACTAATTCGATTATGTCAAACCAATTCCAGTTTGAAAGACGACATTTTTGTTAGGAAAGTTCTTCAATTGGGAGTTTGTAACATAAGTAGGTCACAATATTTTACTTTTTTACTATAGTCTCTCATATTGTTTTATTATATTTTTCTGCTTTATTTTTCATTAAACATAAGACTTCATTAAACGAAAATGGTACTACTCTTTTTCTATGTGGTTTAAAACTCCTCTCTTATAACTTTCTCAATTGAAAGTGGAAATTCTGTAAGACATTTTTTTGTAATGACACTGGGATATATAGCAGACATAATTTCTGAAAAAACTGAACATATTTCCATAAATTAATTAAGTAAATTATTTGAACATTTTATATTACATACATATTTGCGTAAGACAGTATTGATCTTTGGTGAATACAGTATTTTTTATATCAACAGATATTAGAATTTCTTAACAAACATTCAAATGCTACTGTACTACAGGAAAACCTTCAGTCTAAAAAAAGCAAAACAACAAATCTGATATTCCATACAATTCTAAAGATGACCACAAAAAGTTAACATGAGAAAATATTTTTATTATTTGATACACCAGCAAAACAAATCATTAAAAAAATAAAAATAAGAAAAATCACAAACTGTCAGCGGAGAATTTTTCTTCTTTCTTTTGGCCTCCTGCTGAATTTCACATACAGAGTTCCTGTGCAACAATTTTGAATTGTTTGTTGGTGATATTTTTCTATTATTGACATCATGCCACTGCTTTTACAGGTTGTTATGTGTCAATATTGGCCACATTTTTAAAATTGTCCATCACTTTAGTTAAGATGAACAACGGCTGCTGAATTTGTACGAAAAAAAAAGAAAATTTAATAAGAATCCTTTGAATGATTGTTTAACAACATTTTTGTTCAGAGATGCGTAGAAACACAAATATTTATTGGCGTTTGTTTAGTTTTTCTTTTTCTTATGAATATGCTGGTGGAAAATATTTCAAATATTTATTGGCAAGAGCATATGTCTTGGTATGAAATTTAACATTCAATTTAAAAATTTACTTGTGTGTTGACATGTCTGCTTAGAGCAGCCAGGAGAAATTTAAATATTTATTTTGAATTCCTTAGAAACATTTAATTCCATGCTGTAGCTTTAATTTGGTAAAAAAGTCAACATGAAGTTGGAATAATTTACTCCTTAATTTTAATTTTAATCTATTATTTAAGTTTAAAATAATTATTTTATTTTCCCGTAAACTTAAGATTTTCTCACCATTTAGTGCCAACAATTTGCAATAAATTTTCCAATTTTGTTTTTATTACATTTAACGAAACAATTACCTTAAATCAGTTTAAAATACAGAAGCTCTCACTCTTAAATCAAATGCTTTTGCTACACCATCTCAAATACATCCGAACTAAATATACATTGGGGAGTTGTTGTCTTCATTTTATAACTTTAATGTGGCACTATTATTATTTTTTATTCGTTTCTTATTTGTGTTGCGCAGTTTTTTTTTTTTTTTTTTTTTTTTTTCCTCTTTTTTTTTTTTTTTTTTGTTTCTTTGCCTCTTTTTCTATTTGTAATTCAAAATTGAATTCGGCGTACATGCGCAAGAGTGGCCTGGGAATTGGGGTAATTGATGTTTAGTTGCACTTTTACCTAAAACAAATGAGGACAAAACTACCAAAATGCAATAACTATTAATGCTGCAGCAACGGCCGACTTAAATAACTACAAATAAAAGCGAAATGAGACAATAAGCAAAAAAAAAACTAAAATCCACAAAAAAAGAACCATCATCAGCAACAAGATGCTACTGAAAATCAAAGTGAATCTAAGGAGTTTTTAACAAAAAACAAAACAAAAATAATCATTACAAAATAATTTTCAAAAACAAAAAAGAATAAAACTCCTGCTCACACACACACATATACAAATAGAAATAATAATTCGCAAATCAGTGGTAAATCTGGCAGCTTAAACACCAACCAACTTTATTTCTGCCACCAACTAAAAGTTTAAACAAACCATCTTTAAAAGATACTGATAACATGCGTTCAATTTGTTTGGCCAAAAAATTTTGGTATTTCGCATGGTCTACAACAGACTGCTGGCTGGAAAATTACTTTAAAAGATGCTCAGCCAATGATTATGCCCAAGTCATAGTGGCAAAATCATCAAAACATAGTCATGCTTAGTAAAAAGTAAAAAAAGAAAAACAATCAAGATTTTTTAAATTTTCCTCTCCATTTTCCTCATTTAAGTCGACTATTTTAGCTACTGCCAAAATTTTCTTTTGAAAAACAAGAAGAAAAAAATGCCAGCACTAAAATTGAAAATCGTTGCTGGTGTGTGCATAACTTTCTTCTGCTTAAACTATTTGACCCTTATGAAACCAATTGTTACAAAAACGAAAAAAAGACATTGCAACAAAAAATCGCTTACATTTAAACTGTATAATGAACGATAAGCCAGAGCAACGTTTCCCATTTGCTATCCATGGCCACAAAAATAATTGAAAAATAAAGAAAATAAAAAAACGTTTTTAACCACAAAACGTTGACAAGGTTGCATCTTAATTAGAGTTGAAAATTAAAATTGGAGATTTAGTTGTTAGTTGAAAAAAAAAAAAAAAAAAAAAAAAAATACTAAAATTATTACCTGATTAAGAAAGTTATTTTGCTCTTTTATGGCAATTTCAAGTTAATTTATTGCATTTGTCTGTCAATTAGAAATATATATTTTTCTTTAGGTAAATATACTTTCATATGTGAAAATATCGAATAAAGTTTTTAAACAGAGATCTTTTGTATTAAAGTTTGGGAACTATTGGAATTTAATCAGAATAAATATACAAATGACAAGAAAAATCTTTAATTTTTATTATTTAATTTAAGCAAGTCGATGTAATCCAATAAAATTTTTACAAATTCTTTTTTCAAATCGTCTCCTGGATTTACATTAAATATTCTTTTGAAACCATTAAAAAGGTCTGTAGAAGGAAATTACCACCTTTTTAGAATATAACCCAAATGATATAATTTTTTTTAAAGTTGGAACTTCAAATTGATATTAGTTTTAAATGTATAATATTAATAAATTAAAAAAATACAATTCGATCGACCATAAGAAATTTATAAAAAAAACAGTAATAGTTAGTTGATTGGATTTTCTGATATTTCATTATAATTGAAGCTGCATGAACTCGACGAAGTCAAAAAAAAAAAAAAAATCGGACGATAAATTAAATAAATATAAATTTCAATAGATTAATTTTCATACCTCGATAATTAGTAGTGTAATAGGCGAAGTTATGTTCCCTTACAGAATGGCCGTAAAATAATTTAGCTGATATAATGTTAATCTTTAAGCATTATTTATTCATTTCGTAATTAAAAAGTGTAGGGAATTTTGTGTGGACTGTTTTTTTTTTTGTATTCGTAGGGAAAATTCGGATTTTTTCACCTGATGTAGGTATTTTGAATAATATCCACTGACAACAATGGCTGTACACTGAAAAAAGTATTTTTAATGAATGCAGTACATTATTGAGGATTTATTAAATGTAAAAATTCACAGCTTAAATAAAAAGATTCAATAAATTTCAACGAAAAAATTAACCCTATTATGAACATTACATTGAAACAAATACTTAAATTTCTTCCTTACTAATATAAGTTAATTAGTTAATTGATTTAATTTATTAGAATATTGAATTCGTTTGTTGAATGTTTTAATTTAGAAGAAGCATTACACAATTAAAAAAATTATTGAATCAATGAAATATTTCATTGAATTACCTTAAAATAAATTCTTTTTAACGGGAAATAATGTAAAATAAAACAAAAAAGTTTGTTTTTATTTCTTGACAAGAGATGACGCGTTTTAAATATAAGACAAATGAATTCAACGTTTTGTTAAGAATGAACATTTTTAAAAAGTAAATAAGTTATACAGAGCAAATCGAGCAACACAACGGATTACAAAAAGTACGAATTTGAAGATGTTCATTCTTAACATGTAAGTATAATAATGTTAATGGTTTTAGACAGTTTTTACAATTATATATTTATATGTTGCCGCCACTAGCAAAAACTGCCAAAATTAATTTGTTTGCTTAATAAGTAAATTTGTTTATATGTTTATGAAATAATTTTTTACTTTTAAATGTCAAATTCTTTAATTCGGAGTAAACGCTTCCCGCGCTAAGTAAAACTACATTTTATGTAAAATTTAAACACTTATCTAATAATTAGTTGGCTGGGTGGTGATAAGTCTTTAATCCTGAAGATTAATTTAGAATTTTTATAAGTTTAAACTCTAATGTTTTCCATACCAATAAGTGA
>MINK01191466.1:0-18535 GCA_001735545.1 Phormia regina | reverse complement strand
ATATATATATATATATATATATATAATTTTTTTTTTATTCTTCATGGATTAGGTTTTTCCTAAACCCAAAAAGCATTTACCGATCTATTAAAAATACATACATTTAATATCAATGAACATCAATTAACAATTTCTATATATGCAAATACAAGTTATGGGACAGTTTAGTTATTACATTATAACCGCAACATTTAAAGTTGTCAATTAAATATTTACACGATTTTTACATAATTTTATAAAGGTAAAAATCAATGTAAATTTGCAAAACAACTTTTTTCTTGAAATCAACAAACAAACCCTTAAAGAATATATTTGGAATAAAAAATAAACAACATCAATGGTTTTACTTTTTTTGTTCTTTTAAGTAGAATGAATAATTCATAACATTTATTCAGTAAAATTCTAATAAACGAAAAATTGTCGTTAATATTTAAATTGTTTTTTTTTTCTATTTACTTAAACATTAAGTAAAATAATTTTAAAATTATTAATATTAATATGTATTTTGGTTGGGATAAATATACTTTTTCGCAACTCGTATTTTTTTTTTTTTAATAATTAAGCTACAGTATTATGCTGTAGCTGTACATCAATCAAATTCGTTAATAAAAGAACAGGGATTTTATGTAATTGCTTAGTTGAGTCGGGGAGAGAGCGATTTTAAAAACTACATAAGTGTATTTGATTTTTTATTCTTTCATTATCATTTCTGTTTTTAATTGCGACGATTCCTGTTCATCCTCTTTTTGTTATCATTGGAAAATCTAGGTTTACCATTACCGCTATTAAACCCATATTTATGTGATCGTTAGAGAGTGAGAGAAGTTTTGCAATGAAAAGAGACGAAAAGAAATGGAAAATAAATTCCAAATGTTAACTGGTTTTGTTTTTTTATTATGTGACAAAAACAAAGAAAAAGAGAGATAAAATGGTCTAAAAATAATTATTTACCGACTGTACTGAGACATGAAAATTTTAAGGGGGATAAATTGATGGAAGTGATTAAAGTTTTTACAATAGTACAATTGAGACATTCCGTTTAACACATATTATGCTTATCAAAACTAAGACTATTCCAAAATTTCTTATAATTTCATCATGTCTGAAATGCAAAATATCTCAAGAAATTTATATGTTGTAAATGTTGTGTACAAAAATTTACAAATATCTTTCAAATTATTTTCGATATAAGATATATTGAGATTTCATATTATAGGTATCAAAATACTTTTAATATGACGTATAACGTGATTTTTTCTTAAATATTATTTAATTTGAATGTAATGAAATTAGGCATGAATATTAACATTGACGTTGGTAACGAGTTTTAGCTGGATTTGCGCAATGATTGATTTATAGTTTTCTTCCCGAATTTCATTACATTCGGATGATTTTTAGACGGTGTTGGTTTTTCTGTTTTATTATAAACACATCGAGCCCTAACCGCAAAGATATCGTAAGTGCAAAATACAAAACTTTACAGAAGAAGCATTTTGTGTTATATGTATGAAAAAATGAAACGATAACATTTCTTTCGCAATAAATCTGAAATGACTCTTGATACGTTTTTAAATTATAGATTTTTATGAAAACATGAATTTCGAAAATGTCGGTTAAGATATTTTGGCGGACAGGTCTTGATATGACATCTCAATAAATCTTATAACTACTTTGAAAGATTTTTGTATTTTTGTGTAAATAACTTTGTACTTGCGATATTTCGCGAACCACTTGATGAAATTATCTAAAAATTGAAATTAGTCTTAGTTTTGACTAGGATAATAATTGTATCAAATATTATTAATTTTTTCGCGTTAGTTTTAAATGGAATGTCTCGATTTTTTTTGTAGTAAATAAAAATGGTTAAGTGAAGTTATGTCGTTTTGAATAGAAAAAAAAACTTTTTAACATATTTAAAAAATGCTATATTTTAATTATACCTTCATTTAAAAACTGAAAGAGAGTTACGGAAACAGTTGATCCAAGGCTTTCTTTTTATAATATAAGTCTAATTCATTCTTAAATTATCATTTTGTTAATTTACAATGAAATTACGTTTATAATAACCGTTTAATAAGATTTTCAAAATATTAAGTCACACATTTACTTCCGAAAAATTCACGTCATAATTAATGACAGCGCTTAAAATATAATGGGGATGTTTTGTCTCTTGTTCAACAGTGGGTAAATAAAAGGATTAACCCAGTCTATAAAAGGCGTTATTATTAATTTTTAAGCCATATGAAGATATATGCAAATCTGAGCATTATGTAAATAATAATTGTTGTAGATAATAATTGTTTGCACATATTGATCATGTATTTCATATTAATATGTTATAAAAAACAAGACATACACATTTAATATAAAATCTGGGTCAATAATGCTATCCTTCACCACTGAAAAGGGTCAAACATTTTTTTTTGTGCAAATTATAAGAGTTTCCTATTTCATTATGTTTTATTACGCTTATATTTTCCAAAATGTAATTTTATTATAAACGGACAGACTGTTAGTGTATTATAGAAATTCCAAAGTAATATTAATCGCATTTGTGGTGAAGGATATAAGTGAATGTATTAAAATAGCTAAAAAATATGTATATGGGGTTTAATTATGCTTACCCTTTAACCCATGATTCCTTTTGGTCATTGGTTTCATTTCCGTCTAAACCTCCCACTTTTGGAACATCGGTGCGCCTAAATGGATTGTTAATATTACGACCAGGAGTAGTACTGTCATCGGGAATTGGAACATCATTGACTGGATTGTTTCTATTCCTCGAACCATCACGTCTACTATTAGAACCATCGCGTCTATTATTGGAACCATCGCGTCTATTATTGGAACCATCGCGTCTGTTATTAGAACCATCACGTCTATTATTAGAACCATCACGTCTATTGTTTGTACCATCCCGGCCCATATTACGACGATTGCCATCACGACCGAAATTGCCACCAGGACCATCATTGGGACCAAAATTGCGACCGGGGCCATTGTTAGGTCCAAAATTACGCCCAGGACCATCGTTGGGACTAAAGTTTGGACCATTCGGTCCGAAGTTACGGCCCGGACCATCATTACGACCAAAATTGCGACCTGGTCCATCATTAGGTCCAAAGTTGGGACCATTGCGTCCAAAATTGCGACCAGGACCATTATTGGGTCCAAAGTTGGAACCATCACCACCAAAATTACGTCCTGGTCCATTAGGGCCAAAATTATTACCACCGCGGTTGTTAGGTCCTCCAAAATTGCTATTAGGATTCCAATTATTGGGACCATTAGGTCCCCAGTTATTATTAGGACCATTGGGTCCCCAGTTGTTCGGACCATTAGGTCCCCAGTTATTATTAGGACCGTTGGGTCCCCAGTTGTTCGGACCATTAGGACCAAAGTTGTTGGAGCCATTAGGACCCCAGTGGTTATTATTAGGACCATTAGGACCCCAGTTGTTATTATTAGGACCATTAGGACCCCAGTTATTGGGACCATTAGGGCCAAAATTGTTGTTCGGACCATTGGGTCCAAAATTATTGTTAGGTCCAAAGTTATTACCAGGTCCCATATTACTAGGCATACCTCCTCTGTTACCTCTCATACCTCCACCACAATTGTTACCACTTAGATTCGAATTAATATCATCGCCGGTTTCCGATCGTCCACGAAAACTATCTCTTGAATTTGTATTATCATGTTCAACATTAACTTCATTTGTTGTGTCCTCTTCACCATCTCCTTTGCTACGCTTTTGCCATTCAGAAAATGACATTTGACGACCATCAACATCTTGCATTTGATTTGCTTCACTACCCTTTGCAGTTGCAACTGCTTCGGAGATCTTTTTCAAAAAGTCGGGATCATTTAAAGATTTGGCCAATTCTGGTATAGCGTTTGATGTAGAAGCCTGTCCGACTGTAGTTGCTGGTTGCAAATCATTCATATCGGGTTTATCAACTTTTATATCAAACAAAGAAGGAATTTTCTTTGTTGTTGCATTTTGATTGCCTGCTTGATTTTTACCAAATTTCTTTTGGTCAGATTGTTTCCTTGCTTCTAGTTTAGAATTGTCTATATCTTTAGTAGCACTTTTGTTTGCAACTGCAGAGGAATCTGAAGGCGTTTCGTCAGTCAAATCTAAACCGGGTATACCATCGACTTTTTTAAATATTTCCGACATGTTACCTTGATTTTCTGCAACCTGTTCAACATCAGCATCGTCATCATCCAAATTAATGATTTCAGTATTTTCGGTTGGTTTAATTTTATTAGATGGTGCAGGTGTATCAAAACGGCTCTTTCGTTTTCCCAACTGAGTACCAGGGGCTTTCTTTTGTTGTGCTTCTTTTCCTTTATTCGTGGCAGTTTTATTAGTATGATCATTGGCATCTTTCTGTGGTTTTTTGTCTTGTGAAATGTCATGGCGTTTATTTGGTGTGTCATCTTTTACGTTAGATGTTTCTGGCTGTGTTGCTTGAGCATTTTTATTTAAATTTTTATCAATGATTTTTGATTGATTGTGATCATTATTTTGTTTTGATGAAGAGCTTTGCTGACTTCCCATTGAATCATTTCTTTTTCGGCCACAGGAATCGCGGTTATCAGAGTTATCTTTTCCTACACTCTCCGTTCGTGAACGATTAGGAGAGGGTTGTGGAGGCGGTTGATTTGGATCTAAACCCATTTGTTGTAATTTACGTCTACGCATTTGCTCGCGTCTTTCTGCTATACGCTTTCGCTGATTTTCAAATTCCTGTTCGTAACGCCTGTACATTTCCTTGTCGGGATGATTGGCATTAGCTTTTTTCCAATCTTCAAATTGTTGTTCCCACTGACGGAACTGACGGTCAAACTGTTCTTCATCTAAGTCGGCCATTCGGACACGGTTTCCAGAACCAGTAGTACTACTGTCTTTTTGATTCAGATCATCATTTCGGCCACAATTGTTTGATCCATCGTTGCTCCTGTTATCAGGTCCGTTATTTGGACCACTATTATCACGACCGGAATTACCACGACTATTTCTGTCATTTGAACGATCACTTCTGTCGCTGGATCGATTATTTCCTCGATTGTTTGAACCAAAATTGCCTTCTTTTTGTCTACGATTATTGGGGCCATCATTCCAATCATTTGGTCCATTATTACCACCGCTACGATTATTAGGACCATCATTCCAATTGCTTCCACTACGATTATTAGGTCCAAAGTTACGATCATTAGGACCACGATCATTCCAGTTATTGGATCCAATATTACTACGATTATTGGGACCATCGTTCCAGTTGTTTCCACCACGATTATTAGGCCCATCGTTCCAATTATTGGGACCACGATTATTGGGACCAAAATTGCGATCATTCGGACCTCGACTATTAGGTCCTTCATTCCAATCATAAGGGCCATTGTTACGATTGTTAGGTCCATCATTCCAGTTATTTCCACCACGATTGTTAGGACCATCATTCCAATTGCTGCTACCACGATTATTGGGACCATCTTTCCAATTATTTACACCACGATTATTTGGACCATCATTTCCCCAACTGTTTCCAATACGACTATTTGAAATGTCATTCCAATTGTTAGGGCCACTATTAGTAGGACCTCGATTATTTGGACCAAAATTACGATCGTTTGGACCTTCATTCCAATTATTGGGACCACGATTGCGTTCATTAACTCCAGGACCCATTTGATTATTGCCGATTTCATTCCAAGTATTTGGACCACCGTAGTTACGATTATTACACCCTCTATCATTCTTAACATCATTATCTCCAGACATATCATCATCTTCCTTTGGCATATTTTCTTCTGCATCAGCCATATCATTTGTATTGGGCTCAACATTACCTCTATTGTTGGGCCCAAAATTGCGATTATTAGGACCCCGGTTAGACCAATTACTAGGTGGAATATTGCTATCTCCTACATTCAGATTATTTCCGCGGTTATTAGGTCCATTACCACGATTATCACTCTGATTATTAACCCAATTATCTGGACCTCTATTATTTGGTGGTCCTTGCCAATTATTTGGTCCTCCAGCTGTATTTGGTCCACGATTATCATTATTACGATTGTTATATTGAAAATTATTAGGATTCGATTGGGGTGGAGGTGGTGGACCACCAGTGCTACCTTGTTCAGATGCTCCCATCCAGGGTGGTGGTTGAAATTGTTGTGAATTCATTTTGGAATCAGATGCGTTGACATTATGTTGGTTGAAGTTTGGTGGCGGTTGATTATACGATGGTTGTTGTTGCCATGGAGGTTGTTGCTGTTGTTGTGTCGGTGGTGGTGGACCTACGGGAGGATAATTTATAGGATTTGATGTGGCTGTATTCGAAGCTGGCGTTTGCGGTGGTGGCGGTTGGGTATACAACTGAGGTTGACCAGTAATTTTATTACTAGGTGCTGTTGGTGGTGGTTGTTGTTGGTAATATGACGATGCATATGCAGGTGTGGCTGCTGCTGGCACAGTTGGAATGGCTGGCGTAGCTGTAGTAGATGCTTGTGCTAATTCCATTTCACGTTTATACTACGGAATTAAAAATACAGTAATGAAATAATGACAAGTATTTACTTGATATCAAATAAAATTTATACAAAAAATACGATTTCTTAAATATACACAAACCTGTTCTCCATATTGTGCATGCCATCTGGCATATTCTTCTTGGTACTTTTGCCATTGCTGCCAATGTTGTTGTAAAGCATATTGTTGCTCCGGGGTCATGGCTGCATATTGGGCCGCTGTATACTGAGAGTATGGATTTGCTCCCGCTGCTGCAGGCGCTAATGCTGCTAATGAAGTAGTGGAAGCTGTCGCCACCGGTGCTGTCGGCAAAGCAGTTGCAGGCGCCGTCGCAACTGCCGTTGCTGCTGTCGGCAACATGGGACCTATCATAGCGGGCGTTGCTGCTGGGGCGGAAGAGCCAGCCGGCTCCTGCGGTGGTGGTGGTGGCGCGCCGGTAGGTAATGGCGGTGCCCCAGCATACTGAGACCACTGATTCCACATTATTTTTAAAAAGCGATACCAATTGTTGTAACACTTATCTTTTGTAAAAGTAATGTTTGCGTGCCTGTGTGTTTATTTATTTAGCTACAAATTGTTTATATAGTGTCTTTTGCTTTAATTATTGTTTCACGAAACTATTTCTTTTATTTAATAATGTTTGTTGTTTGTTTTTCACAATTTTCATGTAAAAAATTTATTGTTTAACAACCATGAAAAATATATTTTGCAGAAGGAAAAAATTCTGTCGCCATTTTTAAGATAAAAGAAAACTAGTGATGGTAAAATAATTCGATAACACAGATAATATATGTTTGGCCTTTTTTATGAGAACAAAAAAAGATCAAGATATGGTTTATCTAATTGGATGTGTTGTAAAAAATAGTGTTTATCAAAACGACTTTCGAATAATCGAACAATCGACTTTTTGTTGGAAAAAGTCGACATCGAGTATTTGGTTTGAAAACTTTCTTGTTGCCAGATAGTCAAAATATCGATAATGGTCGAAAAGAGTCGGAAAAATCGAAAAGTCGGAAAAAGACGAAAATAGACGGAAAAATTCCAAAGTCCAAAATAGTCGAAAAAATCGAAAAGACAGAAAAAGTCGAATAGTCAAATTCATTAAATGTAAAATTAATTTGTATGTGTATGTATTTTTTTTTAAGTTATATATAGATAATTGTAAATTAAGATAATAACTATGTTAAAAAATATATTTTAATTATGAATACAGAAGTAAAAAATACGAAATCATCTTTTAGAAGAAACTAAGACGACGCTTCAGTGATCATCGTCCGATTGGCGTTCAGAAGAATCTTCTGTAACACTTCCACGTTACGTTGAGTCTACATTAGAGAAATTTGTAAATTTTTGGGAAAATGTATATCATAACAAACCATGTAACACGTACCAACAACAATCAAAATGCTGTCTTTTACCAAGGATTATTAAGGCAAATTTTTTAGAGTTCGAGTGGATGCGAATAAGAATATTCAATTTATACTAAATAATGGAATATTAAGGCATTTTTTTTAATTTTGCGTAATATATAAAATTACGAAAAAATTGTAACATGTTTTAATTGAGTTATATATTTCAACAAAAAGTCCAAAAATACTACCAGCCGTTCTAAAAAAATAATAATGTATACTTGATAACGAGTTACTAACTTTTTCTGATGGAAATTTACATACGAAAAGTTAGTAACTCCACACACGTTTTTTTCATTTTGTGAGTACATGCATTTGGATAGTGTGACCCAACTTGTTCATGTTCGCGCACCGTTGTTCGCACAATGGTTCGAGCAACCATGTCTGCTATCAAACGTCATTTTGAATGCGGAATTGTAAAAGTATCAATGTGACTCTGTCGGCAAACCAAAGATTATGATTTGGTCAACAAATTTTCTGTCCATTAAAAACAAAATCTCTGCCGACGTTTTGTTCATGTGCAAACAAGAAAATGGCTAGCCATATGGACGGTACGTTAAGATAAAAGCTGACATATCTCTAACGATAATTATTTTTATATTGTGTACAGAAGAAATTATGTACCAACAACAACCAGAGCTCGAGCGCTGACAATTTTCTTTTAACGCTGCAATAATACTGACAAATTCAAATCTTTATCACGATAATTTTTTGACGTTTGTCTTGTTAAAAATTTGTCTAATGTAGACTCAACGTTACAATTTACGATCTCTAAGAAAAATATTTACTTTAACTTATCGATATTATTTGTTTGGTTTTTGTGGATCATATTAATGTTGATGTTATTTTATTTTTAATCCACAAACAAATACATGTGCTTAGAGAACAACAATACCATTTTCAAATGGCCAGAAGAAGGAAAATCCCCGTACGAAAACACCATGGTGTACGTGATCCCCTCAAGCAATTGGAGGCAAAAGAGAAAAAGTACGTTTCATAATTTTTATGATTAACATTTAAATATTAAAAAAACATTTTTTATATCCTCCATAGGCTTAAAAATGTTATCAATAGTCCACCCGAAAAAGATGATCAGAAATTATCCTACAAATTTGTTCAGTTTAAAAAATTAGCCGATCAGGCTAAAAGTGGCCAGAAAATCAAACGTATACATAGCGGTGTTGAAGATAGGCCCAAAAACTCTTTTTCAGTAGGAGGTAACAAAAAGAAAAATCTAGGGGAAGGTAATAAGTTTAAGAATATAAAACAAATGCCTGGTGAGGAAGATCTGGATTATATACGTAGAGTTAACCGTATAACCAGTGAAAGTCTTAAAGAGGCTCAATATGAAGCGAAATACGGAGTTAAAGTTGTAAGAGATCCCAAAACTGGATCGATTTCTATTAAAAAGAAACCACCAAATGAGATCGATGAGCTGTTAAAACAGAAGAAAAAGGAAGCGAGGGGAGGAAAAATAAAAAAGAAAAAAAGAGGAGTAGATGATATCAAACCTATAGATCCAAAAATAGCTAAGGAGTTGATAAAAGAAGCCATACGCGAGGATGAACAGGAAAAGCTAAAGGAAAAAGAAAAGGAACTTTTAGAGTACCGCAGGGATGTCGTAAAATTTGGTGAAATTGTACATGGCCCACCCAGTATATCGGCATTACCAAGAAAGGCCCAAAAAAGTGAAACAGTACCAAGAGTAAGTTAATAATTAAAAGTTTTATATAGACATATTTTTCATTACTTTTTTGTTTAATGTAGCCCGGCCAAAAGAACAATTTATTACTGAAGGATCTTCTTAAATCCCAAGAAGTCATTGCTTCAGAATCGAAAACTCCTAAAAATTCTTCACAATCCAATAATAAAAAATCGAAACCTAATACCATTAGCAAAACACAATTAAAGGGTAAACGTAAAGACCTACCCGAGGTCACACGTAATATGTTGGAAGTTGAGAGACAAAAAATGGTCAATCTTTACCGAGATTTAAAGAAAGCCAAAGGCATACATGCTGATAAAAGTTAATCTATAAATAAAAATTATTTTAATAAAATTCGTTTTTGTAATAATTCTTATTTTTTAATAGAACTTTTAAAAATAACAAAAAACTCTTCAAGTTCAAAATAAAAATTATACATAATTTCCAAATCTTATTTCCAAAAATTTGGGTTATTGAAGCTTTTATTTATTTTGGTCGTGAAATTGTACTGATTCAAAAAATGGAGTTTTAACCAATATTATTACATGCCACCCGATTGTTTTTGTAGTAACTGGGCAAAACGTTGTGTTATCAGCAGGGAGGTATCAATAAAACGATCCACACAGTTGGACAAACACGTTTCGGTAGCACTATCTAGTTTGGAGCCTGGTTTACCTATGCACTTATCCCAGCAAATTTCATTGAATTCATGAATCTAAAAAGAGGGAAATTTAATAAAATTTTATTCAAAATTCTACGTTAATAAATAAACTTTTTGACAAGAAACATGTTGAAACAATTGAAAACTTTACCTGAGCATTAACTTGTGCCTTTTGTTTTTCAATCATAAGGAATTCTTGCAACTCTTTATCGCCGGTATTAGAAGACAAAGTATCAAAGTCAGACATTCTGTTCAATTAATTTATTTCTAATATATATCTTTAAACTTTTACTAAAAATTAAAGAAAATCCTAATATTCGCTTTTATATAACCTCAAATCAGAGACCTGCGCCGAACGATTTCAAAGTCGGCTGTTAGCCGGCTGAGAGGTGAACATAACAACCATAGCATAATTCATAGCATAATTACAAAGTACTCGCACATCTACAAAAACAACAATTCCTTGTATTTTATTAGTGTAAATCTACCGCTCACAATGTCAAAATGCTATGAACTGAAAATGACAGAATAAAGGAGAGGAAGACTAAAATACTCACGAAAAAATTTTACATGNGAATANAAAAACAATTTGACAGTAANNCGAGNTGTATCNATGAAAAAANTNTAAAACAGCTGTTCTTACGAGTATAGNNTNCTAATTANACTATGCNNACTACATANAATANTTTCGCTTCAACTGCGANAGNCAGCTACGCAACGNATAAATAATCATTGCATATTTTTTATTAATATTCTATATAAGAAAATATATAAAACGCATAATTTAAATTATGTTCTCAGTTCAAATAATGAATTGCAAATGAATTTTTTTGTTTGCCGATAGTGTCACTTCGATACCTTTACATTCAGCGCCTCTTCTTCCGCACAAAAAATGACGCTTGATTGCAGACATGGTTGCTCGGACAATTGTGCAAACAAGAACAAAAAATGAACACTATTGAAATGCATGTGCGCACAAAATTTTGTTCATTGCTCGAACATGAAAAAAGCGTGTGTGGACGGCGCGTAAAGTAACTATTAATGTTGAACCCTGAATTTATGTGTAATCGGTAACGAAGTAATTGTAGCATTCACAACACTATATAACATTGATTGTAATTGTTTACTTGTTATAAATTTCATATAAAAGTAAAATTTATAATGTATTCTTGTTTATTGTGTTTGGAAAAAAATAACGATATATTGGAATCCATAGAAGTTGATTCCTCACAGTGGAATAGTCTTAATATTGCAAACATACTAGAAAAACATTTCTGGTCACTGGTAAGAAGTTGAAGAAAGTATTATAAAAACTTTAGAAAATAAGTTAACATTAATCTTCCATTTAAAACACTAGAAAACACTACAGTGTAGCACTGGAATTTGTTTAAGATGCTGGCAAAAGGTAGATGATTTTAACAAATTTTATTTGCATATTAAAGATGCCCATATGATTTTTGAAAGTATAAAAATTGAGGAAGGAACAAGTATTATTGATTCCGAAGAGGATCCAATTGCAAATGATCAAAAAGGAACTGTTGTCACACATTTGGAGGTTGAAATATTGACAGATCCGAATATATTTAATGTTTTGACGAATAAAGCATCATACATACAAAATTCTAATGAAACTATTAAGGAAAATGAGGAGACTCTAGATAATGGCAATTGTTACAACTTATGGAACAGACCAGTTACAATAAGAAAAATATCAACAGAAAAAGAAGGGAATAAAGCAGATTCAATAAGAACAATATCAACAGAAACAGAATCCGATGATTCGATAATTAATTCTCAAATAGAAAATTATTCAGATGATTTCTCAAAAAGTTCAACTGAAGAAGACGATGATCCTTTAAAAGAAAGTAATTATATGAGTTTTAAGAATACGCCTGTTACTGTAAGAAAACAATTAACAGAAACAGAATTACTGAACCAAGATACAGATGACCTCCAAGATGACTCACAACTAGAAGATTCAATAAAAAAATTACCAACAGAAATACAGGTAATGAACGCAGAGACAGATGATCTCCAAAATAAATCACATATAAAAGATTTTTCAGATAACGAAAATTCAAATAGCTCAAATGATAATGCAAATAACAATCAATTATATACAAATTTCTCGGAAAATAAAGACTTTACAGATAACATGACCAATAAAGAAAAAGATGAATTTATAGCGAAACATTTAAAGCAAATACTTTGTGATCTGTGTGAAATTCCATTAGACAATTTTTGCGACATGATGCAACATTTCCAAAATGTTCACAATCAGAAAGGTTACATTAAATGTTGCAATAGAAAATACATTCATCGAGGTCTTTTGGTAGATCATCTGCGGTGTCATTTGAATCCAAATTATTTTAAATGTTCACAATGTGACAAAGTTCTGTCGGATCGATATTACTTTAAACTTCATATGCAGCGTGTACATCGACCAAAAGATGTAGTCTATAAACATCGTTGTGATGTTTGTGGGAAGACTTTTCCACATTTCTTCCTTCTAAGCAGTCACAAAAGGTCGCATCCATCACCCGAAGAATTAAGAAAATATCCCTGCTCAGAATGCGGTAAATAGTAAGTTTATCATACATACAATGTATATGCATGTGTATTAAAGTGATTTAATATGCATGGTGAAAACAATTTTGAAAATGTACGACGCTGTATATAATGTAAAGATATATATTGTTTTAATATTCGATAGGAACATAAATTTCTTCTATAAATATGGGAATACAATTTGCAGAAACAAAATTTATTTAAAAAATATTCCAGAAGTCCTCAATCTTAAAATACAGATCGGGAAAATTTTTAAATGGTAGAAGTTGGGAATAATATTTCATTTTAGTGAATTGTTCGTTATCGGTCAGTACGACTGAATGAAATATTTCTTTCTTTTCTTTCTTTGTCAGGTCAAAATCTCAGGTTCCTAGAAGAAATTTATATCTCGTTTAGCTTCAAACCTTTATAACTATTTTTTTTTTTTGTGATTTTCTATTTACTTTTTTGCTCTAAATCTTTTAAAATGTCTTTAAAGTTCTGCTTTTTATTCAAATTTCGGTATATATTTTTTGTTGGGACCTTTAATTTCACCCATATTTTTAAAATGTCTATTCTCTAGATCCTAGGTGCTAAATAATTGAATCGAATTATTTATTAACGCCTAAAATATTGTTGTCGTTATTTAAAAAATTTAAACTCAAAGGATTTGGTAAAAAAAATTTACAAAATTTAAAAAAAAAATTATTATTCACCCTATTTTTTTTTTTTTTTACTTTTTGCGTTTAAGACGATGTACTGTTATTGGGATAATATAAAAGAATTTTATTTCAATTATAACTCAATATATTCGCAATGATTTAGCACTAAAAGTTTTATTGTTTTGCATAAAATTTGGCCGAAAATTGAAAAAATTCAAATAAATATTCTAGACTTTATTTATTTGTCCGTAACTATATTCAATTATATGTTCGAATAACGAAAATGACACAAAAATCGTTAGTTAAATAAATTGAATACAGTTTGAAGTTGGAAAATAATTCCAATAAAAAATTTAGTTTCATTGATTTTAGTTTCTAATATTAAGAAAAATTTCTTAAATATTAAATTTTCTATATGAATCAAGAGTCAAGAAGAAAATTAGTTTTAAGCTTTAATTATTAAATTATATAAATGTGTATATAAAATTTGTGCAAATTTCTTACCATTAGTTTGTACTATCTTTTTCTTGGAAAACTTTCATTTATTACTAAAAAATTTTAACTATTTTTATTTAGAATTTGCATTAAAATCTTATAAAAATAAAACAAAATATAAATAACACTTTTGCAAAATTTTTTAAAAATATGTAATTTTTTTCTGTTTGAAATTAAAATTAAAAAAAAAAAAAAAAAAAATTGCATGCGAAACAAAAATTGTAAAAAAAATCTACTTTTTATTAAATCTATTAAAGACAATGTTTATCGCACTTTTATTCAATTTGCGGAATTATAACTTAAGTGATGCGCAAAGTTGTCCTTCTAATGTTATCTAAAAAAAATTTATAATTTTTATAATTAAAAATTTATTTTGTAGTTCTTTTAGTAATACAAATGGACCCGAAGGACAAAAGTGAGCCGAAAACAATCATGTTGGAGGTCACCCGTCTAACCTTATTTGTTAGAATTTTGAAGACAAATTATTAATTACTTTGTTATTTTTCAGTTCATTGATATGCATTATTAGACTAATATCTTACATTAGAATTCTAAAATATATTTTATATGTATGCTTAAATAATGTATGAATAAGATCTTTGAAATATTTTCTAAATACTTCTTTTCAAATAAAAATTATAGTTACAAAAATGACCAACAATTAAAAAGCCACATCAACATTGTACACCTGAAGAAATATATAAGAATCTGTGATATTTGTGGCAAACAGTGTAATACCAACTCTGAATATAAAACACACAGAAGGATACACGACGTTAATGCCGCTGTAAATTGTGATGAGTGCGGTCTTCGTTTAGTAAATGCAATCAGTCTAAGGAGGCACAAAAGAGTACAACATCCGGAGGGGGGTAAACAAGATCATTACTGTAACTTCTGCAATAAAGTATCTCCCACAGCTAAAGCTTTAAGGCAACACATATTATTAATACATAAAAAAGGCTACGATCACAATTGTAGCGTATGTGAAAAGTCGTTTAAAAGACTTGGTTCTTTAAGGGTACGTTATATTATATTGTAATCTGTTTTTATGTATCCACCATTGATCTATTGGTTTTTTTAGGAACACATGGCTACACACACCGGTGATACTTTGTATAAATGTAAATGGTGTCCGAAGGCGTCTAATTCACATAGTAATATGACTGTTCATTTTAGAAAATGTCATCCCAAAGAATGGGAAGAAGAAAAATTTAAAAAGTATTATGCATTAAATAGTAACAATTGTTAGCAATAATAAATTTTGTATGAAAAACTTTTAAATAAAAATTGTTATACTTATATTTTGCCGATATTCACCTGCCACTTAATATATTATGTACATACATATATACATAAATACAAATTCATATGTAAATTTCCTTAAAATAGATCAAAAGAGTAGAATAAGATTCATAAATGATACAAAAATATTAGATTTTCCGACATAATAACATTTGACAACAAATGGGTTTTGAGTTATGTATTTGTTGCAAATCGTACTACCATTTTCAAGTTTTGTTTATTTTGAACACAAATAATAAATAAAACTAATAGTACATTTACATATAGACGAGATCTAGTTTGTAATCATGAAACAATAAATGACAATGTATAATTATTAGAGAGAACGTTCTTAAATTTATTTTCCCTGGAGTTAGGTTAGGTTCGAAGGGTGTCGTATTGAGGCCTTCACCCATAGACTAAAAGTCCAATTGTAGTCCCTTTATGGTAGAAAAAGAGAAATATAAATAGAGATAGAATACGTTGAAGCCCAACACAGTGGCAGAGTATGTGCTCCACTGTATCTAGCTCCTCAACATCATCGCACGTTCTACAAAAATTTAATGTGCTAATTTCCCACTTGCTCATTATATTCCCTACTGAGAAGTGACCTGTAACCATACCTACTATGACTCTAAGACTACCACGACTCATACCTAGAAGATGCTTGGAATCTGTCAGTTTAAGACTAGGCCATAATGCTCTAGAAACTCTGCAGTCCGATCTGTTCTTCCAGGCTCGATACGTGTTGTCCAGAGTTCACTCCCTTAAGGCTTTAAAAGATGATCCAATTGGAATTTTAACCTATAACTCTATGAAAGACCTATCTAGCTTCAAGCCACTATTAGCAAGCTCATCGGATATTTCGTTACGAAGAATGTCATAATGACCGGGAACTCAACGGAGCCTGATCATATAGAAATCCATTAACCTTCTCAATTTAGTCATGCACTCAAGTACTAATCTGGACCTAACATAATGACTAGTCAGAGCCAATAACGCTGCCAGACTATCAATATAGATAGTAATCTTAGACCCTCCTTCAATATTCTCCTCATTAAGTCCAAGGCTTTATAAATACCCAGAATCTCTGAAATACACTACAACTGAGATGCCAATTGAAGCACACTTCTACCCAATACTTTCCACCAGGCTGTACAGAAATAAGTAAGAATCGGTCTTACAACCGAAGTGTAAATCCAGTATACAACTTGCAGCCTAAGGCCCCAATTCTTACCTATAGAGTTCCTGTAGATGTAAGAGGCATTAAGTCCCTTCTTGATCCTCTCCTGGGTATTCCTACTCCAAAACAGTCTACTGTCTATGCACAGTAGACAATGCAAGCTCAATCCCATTCAATACTGGTAAGCTAAAATGCTCGACCATATATTTCCTGGTAAACAAAAATAGCTCCGTTTTCTCAGGGTTAACACTAAACTCTTACTGTTTGTCCAAAGGGACAGTTCTCGTAAACCAGTCTGCATGACCTCACCGATCGTAGATACGAACTTACCAGAGACCAGTAAAATAACGTCATTGGCGTAAGCCACAGTAATGGAGAAAGGACCCCTCTTGCAGCGTGCCCCTAGTCACGATTTTCCTCATACAAGTGCCTGAAAAATGAGTCTCCATAAGTAATCTGAGCTATACTCTGTCCACGAGTATCCCAAAGATCCCTACAGATTGACCTACTTATGAAAATAAATTTGCACCATTGACAGCATCCTTGGGTTTATCAGATTTATTATATCTAAATCTGATCACCCCAAATCCGAAATTGACAAATCCACTCAGTGACTCCAACTTTTTCAGAGACTCCTGATCAACTGCGAATCTGAAATCTCTACCATGGTTCTAATTACAGGTCATAGTGTTCACCAACTTCTATTGACCTGTAAAAAGACATTACGTTCCTGAGAAATTCCCCAAACCTGGGCCTCTTAACAACCCCTTTAAGAGAGCCGAGAGTAAGATTATCGAGCTTCTCAGAATTTCATCCATTTCTGATAGCTGGCCCAAAAGTTGACTTTCCTCAAGAATAATGTGACATTGGAACCCTATCATCACATCATCGTTCTTTTCCAGTCCTGTCGCCCTGCGACTGTTCGTCAACATATGCCCGATTTAACTTAATTTTTTAAAAAAATATATATGTTGTCCCATGAGTACGCCAGTAAAGAGAAGGACCATTTCGAGCAGAGACGGCTTGCGCGAACTAGGCTAGAATTATAACCAACCCGTGCCAAGAGTGTTGGAGGGGAGTTAGTTAAAAGAAAATGTGAAAAAATAAAACTAATTTTAAAGAATCAAATTAAAATTATAAAAAAATTAAGAAATAACACATTTTTCTGCTTTAGCAAAACTAATGTTTTTAATAAATTTAATCATGGTTTGTAATGAGATTTTATCAAAATCTAATAGAATTTTGTCATCTAACACTGTTTTCCTTTGTAAGTAAAATGCAAAAATACTCCAAATAATATTGATATTTGTGTTAGAAGAAATATTTTTAAAAGGATTTTACGCCGTTTTTTTAATATATTCACCAATTTTCAACATATTATTTTAGCGGATATTGGCGTTATAAATTAATTTTAATCCGCAAAAAATATAATTCACTAAAATTGCATCGCAGCGATTCGGAGTGATTCCGAACCAATTTTGATCCAGAGATCCTTAGTTTTTTTCTTTATCTCTCGCGCGTCCTCTTACGATCGTTAAATCTACCGTGCCAAGCCCCTTGTGCAATCGCTTAATGGGAGTAAGTATGGCATTGGACCAGAGTTGGCCAAATCCTAGGATGTAGTTTTTGAGGAAGTCGACTGGTTTCTCGTTGTCACATTTGATTATCTAGACACCCTTTAACTATTTATCATCATCACTGTGGCCGAGTAAGTCAACTAGTACCAGCAAGATCTTCTCCAGTAGTAACCATCTGTCCGTAGTCATTTTGCCTTCGGGCTGGCTACGGTCTATGATGGCTACTTGTAGCTCAGGAGCTGATAACAAGCTGCCAACACTGCCTTTGATAACGGCTGCCTCTAGTGAAGGTTGTGCTGACCAGTGTTGCCAAAACCTAAGAGGAAAAAAGTGCTAGAATTTACTAATTAACGAGCTAAAACTCTTTATATATGATTAAAAAAGAGATATATTCACTTCCATTTTGTCGCTCGAAGCGTTCGGTGTGAATTTCACTGTGTGTTTAATTCGAGATTTTTCGAGAAGCCATTT
>MINK01191465.1:0-17472 GCA_001735545.1 Phormia regina | reverse complement strand
ACAAATTTATAGCCCCCTAAATATTTTCTTGTTTGATTTTTACCTTTTTTTTTAAAAAAAGTAGTGTGCGTTTATAGGAATATGTTGCAGTGTATGTTGTGATGTCTTTTTTAATAAGATATTAAATTGTAGTATTAAATACATATGCTGTACTAATTTCTTTATCCCAATTAAAGCTCAAATATTATAATTATATCCCAAATTTGTCTCCTTATTTGAATCAATTTCAATACTGAACTGATCAAACCAATCAATAGCTATCAATATTAGTATGTATATTTTGCATTTTCTTTTGTTTATTCCTTCTTTTATTATAACGTAGCTATAATAGCGTATAAAAAATAGTATTTATATTTTTACGAGATTATTGTATAAAAAACCACCACCAAATTAACTTCTCTTTTAATATACTCTTTATTATTATTAAACAGATTTGTATGTGTAAAAATTATTCATGTAAATAAATCAAATAAAACAGTGGTTCACTTTGCGAAGGACCATAAACAATGTCCAGCTTAAGTGTGGAAATTGGTGAATTAATTTGTTGCAAGAGTGTTACAAATATATAAGAAACACAACGTAAACACAAATTAGAAAGAGATTTAACTTGGTACTTACTTGAGATTTACTGATTTGTATAATGAAAAACTTTTAATTCATTTTTATGCACAGAGAGTGCGGTTTATTAATTTGATTATATATAATTTTCTTATAAAATTAAATTCAGTTTTTTTTTTTGTTTTGTTGTGGTACAGGGGGGCTACAATTTATTTATTATTTTTGATTAGAAGGGTTTAAAAAAGTAGCACTTTAAGCCGGCGAATTTCCTATCCGTTTTTTTTTTTTCTTAAAACTCTTTCTTTAGAAAGTGTTCGGAGTATTGGGAAATGTTCAAAGTCGATAAGACCGTCGTCGAAGTCAATCAAATCGTCTTCCATGTCGATAAGATTGTCTTCGATGACAGTTGATGGAACTTCAACAGTGCTATTGCTAAACATGTGGTAACAGAATAATGCAAAAAATAGTTTAACACCGGTTGTAGCATGCACTGAAGTACTAAGCGCGCACTCAATTTCGGTCAAGTACATGTCCCGGTCGCGATTATCTTGTTCCAGATAAGCTCGCATGGCAGATAAAAGCAATTGATTTACCCTTTCACTTGCATTACTTTGCGGTGAATACACGGCAGTTTTTATATGATTTATATTATAAATATTCAATAGATTTTCGAAGCTTTTTGCTTTAATTTGACTACCACTATCGGAATGTATCGCCTCTAGAACAGCGAATTTATGAAGTATTTCTTTTAGGTTTTCAAATGGTCATTCGGTTATAACAGGCTGTCCAATTTCAGCATAAGATTCCAATTGCTGAGCTTTGATTCTTTACAGATTTGGCAATTTGCTGTAAATTGTGCCGCAGTCTTAGTAACATAAGCATTTTGTATTGGTGTTTGGGTAAGTGTGGCCGGGATCCATAATTTCCAAGGGATTCTACTTGATATTTGTCAAACTTATCCTTTTTGTATACCACATTATCTTCAACTTTGAAGTTTGGTAATTTTCCTGTATTTTTTTCAATATGGGCGACTAACTATTTATACTCTTGGTTTTCAAATTATGTTGTCTCAAAACCTACCAACTGTAGGCTGGATACTTTTCTGTGTTCCATTTGCAAATCATATGCTTGTAACTGTAAGGACCATCTCTCGAGTCCACCAGCAAGATCTTTTAACGACATTAGTCATTCCTGGCTCGCATGTTCAGTGACGATCGTAAATGGCATCATTTCTATATATTGTTGAAACTTTTTCACCGCCATTACAGCGGACAAACACTTCCGTATAATTACTCTAAATTCGTCTACTCTGATTACATCTGGCGCTAGCCCATTCATTCGCCAAAAATCTATACCTAAATACAACCGTTGTTCTTGGTCCGGGCAAAGGTATAGAAAAATGCTGTTCCTAAAACCTTTGTATACTACATATACATTATTAAGTATTGGGGTTATTTCTAAGCCCAATTCTTCTAA
Organism: Phormia regina; assembly: GCA_001735545.1. Taxonomy (NCBI): domain Eukaryota; kingdom Metazoa; phylum Arthropoda; class Insecta; order Diptera; family Calliphoridae; genus Phormia; species Phormia regina. Next base: position 15,438 of record MINK01191465.1, on the reverse strand, counting down.
TAATTCCCTACAATTTTTTTCCTAATAAACTTACGGATGCACCGCTATCTAGTAAACCTTTTACACGTCTATTTTCTATTTCTACATCCGCATAAACCCTATTATCACAGTCGTTTCCGGCTCTATTTAATGAATCTATAATACATTACTTTCTATCTCTTTTAACTTCATATTCTCCTAAATCGCTTGGAGCTTGGTTCACACGTATTGGTCTGGTTGAATATAGTACCTCTTACTTCTTCATATTTTTTTTCCGATTATCTAGTGGAACCTTATCTTTCATTTCCGGTAAGTATTTAACCCTGGAACAATGCTATTTTGAGTGAAATTTCTTTATTCGTTACTTATTTTTTGAGAATTTTGGTATAACACTTGCCGTAAATAAGATCTTGAAATGTCCAGACGTATGTTGCTGTGATCGATCTGGAAGTTAGATTTCTAAGCAACCATGTTAGTCGAAACGACTAACGAAACACTTAGTGTGACTTTTGGAACTTTTACCGATAAAGTAATTTAGCAAATGAAGTAATGTAGTTTGTTTAATATTTGTTCCTATAGTTTGAAATATATTTTTTGGGGGAAAATAAATACATTTAGACTTCCAGAAATAATTTTAACAATACATAAGTACATTTTTTTATCACATTCCACAATGATGGCTATGGAGCACTATTTCCTAAATCAAAATCGTCTTTTCTTTACATTTTCGGCATCTAAATATTAATTATATTAATAGTTTATTGTAAAAATATGTAAAAAACAATTCAAGAATCATTTTTTATAAAATATCTTTAAAAACTGCATAAGGATCTAATTTAGTGACAAATGTCTTATCTACTGCGTTCTACACCCCATATAACAACCAAGCATCGCAAAAATTTCGAAAATCTCCTATATCCATGTAAATTCATAATAATAGTGTAAATTGTAGAAAAAGAAAATAAAATTTGCAGCTTCTGCATCTAAAAAAAAAAACACTGAACTACTAAGGGATACTGTAAAAAACGCAAATAAGTATCATAAATTTGAAATATGCACAGAGTATGTAAAAACATTTATTTTTAAACTGTTTTTTGTTTAGAATAATTATAGGATGCACATATTTAAAAAACGTATGTTGCCTATTTCAAATTGTTTACACAACTAACGCAAAGGGTACTTATGTAACACCATCTCTGGAAAAGTACAAATATTGAGGTATTTTAAATATTTTCTGAATATTTTCAAAACAACGGAAAGTGTTTTGGAATTTCTGCTGTTATTTTATTAAAATTAATTCATCAACCAAAAATCAATTTTTTTAATTTTCATTTTAATGATGCGTTTTGCAATATTTTTAATAAAAGTTAGTCGTTTCGACTAACGAAGCCGTCAAAAGGGTAAAAATATCAAAGCCCTTCCAGGGTTAATATTGTTATCGTTCTCATATAAATATATTTCTTTGTTTCTCATAGGGTTTTCATTTAATGGTTTTTTGACGTTCACTTGGCAATCTGGACATTTGGTTTGCCACAGCGATAGCAAAATAAAGCTCTACTTGTCGCGTTACATTTTCGAAAACCATGCCCAGGTAAATTATAATTCTAATATATTATGGATTGTTTATGTCGTGCCATTTTAATTGCCGATATTTCCTCATAACGCTCTTCATCTTTACCACTAGTTTCGAAATAAACCTCATTCACGCTCTGTATTGGACGTTGTAGGGGAATATTCTATTTTCATTTGTTCCATTAAGGAAACGGAAATAGGATAAACAATTCATCCTATGCCTTCTTTTACATTTCTTTTTAATATTCTAATAACATCAAACTATGGAATTGGTTGTACCAGTCGAGATCTCAATTTACACTTTGTATGAAAATATTGCTATAGAGATAAACTTGGTTGTTGCATCCGCTCCACCATATCTCTCATAATTTTAAAATTTAAAATATTTGTTCTGCATTGATTCAATAATTCCCAGCCCAAATTTGGCCATTATTCCATGAGTTCGAATAAGTAACCAATACGAGTCCTTGACAGAACCCGCTACTAATAAGTGGAAATCTCTTAGAATTTCTTTCCAACTTATATCGTAATGATATTAATCTTTCAACAACTCTATTAGTGTTTCCAGAAGCAGCTCGACTGCCTGGACCCTATTATCCACCATTGTTTCAGTGTTGTTAGCACTATTTCCATAAGTATTAGCCTATTGGTACAATATTAGCATTATTTACTATTTGGCCAGGATCGCAGAGTTAGAAAAATTAAATCGATTCTCTACGGGATTCGTACTTGACATGTTAAAATCCCATTTTGCTGTTAAGAATCTGTAGAATCAAGATTACGGCTTCTATTCGACATCTCCTTAACTACATTAGTTAGTTCCTCAACTGATTTTTGAACATCACTCATCTCATCATGTACCATTATCTTTAATCTTTCTTCTTCTAAAACCCTTTGTATCATTAGGGTTTCATCTATTACTAGTTCCCTAACTTTTGGATCAATAATACCACTCTGGGCGTTGGTAGGTCGCTGTTCCATTATTACTTGTAGTATCCCAGCAAAAACTTTTTGGTTTTTGGTAATGACAACTACTTATTAAAGTACTTTCCTAGAAAGTAGGCATCATTATCATTTGCATTCTCTACATTACATAAATAAGTACTCAATAGTATAATTGTATAGTAAGTTACAATCACATGGATCAGTTGTCTAGAGCGCAGGATTAGCGACCAGAAAGTTGCCGGTTCAGCCCCATTCGTTTTTTAACAAAATGTTTTTTAACAAAATGTTTTAAAAATATATTTTATGCTAAAACAAATTTTTTAGCTTTAAATATTAAGTGAGAGATGGTGTACTGAGTAAGACGTTAGTCATTAAGATTCACTCCTAGTCATTGAAGAACGACTAGTTTAATAGGTCCCAAGTTCATAGCAAACTCACATATTCACTGACAAGGAATATGCGTTTTTTGTCTTGAGTTCGTTACTTTTGTTTCAGATACAGCGTGCCTGGCAGAAGTGCAATAAAGATGAATATAGGTGTACCGAATAAAAAACCTAAACATAGTTTGTTGTTTGATTAATTATACAGCTCTAAGTTCTATGTGTGGTAACATAGGTTCATCCTCTGTAGTATGTAACAATAGTAATATCATTATATAAGTATAGCATACATTATAAAATAATACTTTGGCGAACTAGGAAATAATAATCACAACTTCGATTACCGCCATATATATATATTAATATTAATATTATATATATATATATATAATTATACAGTTAAGATTACTTGTGATCATATATCACTATGTTATATATATATAGAAATTTATTATTGAATGTTATACTATAAATTTTCGGTTGGGCATTTATATCTCGGCCGAATTCTATTATACCCTAACACCACAATCAAGTTTCAAAGTTTACATTTATATCGATAATGTGGCCGTAATTAGGTGTCGGACCAAAGCCTTTTTTGGTTTCCAAGTTTTATATCTGACACTTTTCAAAACTAAATAACGTTCTATATGAAGAGGTTTCGATATATTCGGAGTACAATACTTTTATTTTGATAGACTTTAATACAGAACATGGACACACTGAGAAAATAACGACATACTTACAGACACCTAGCTGTATTTTCTATATTCATATATCCACTAATGAGAGTGGGAAAATAAGCCGATTTCGCTTTTGTGAAGACTAAACGTTAATCTGCTGATCATGTGTTTGATGTGTTAAAAATTATTCCATGTTGAATTTATTAAAAGAATTGTTATTAAAATTGAGCTACGTTTGTCAAATTTTTTCAAAAAACATTATTTTTATTTCATAATAATTCTCGATTATTTTTCATTTTAATTATAAAAGTTTATAATGGAACACACTAATGAAGAAATCGACCTGTAGATTTTTTCTTAAATAAGGCCTCCAAGCTCAAAAATAAAAGAAATCGTAACAGTTAAATAAATACTGTGCGTAATCTGTGGTTCATACTTATATGTTTTCATATAATGATGTTCGATTTTTTATTTCATAATAATTAGATAAGAACGTATAAATCGCCTGTAGTTTCTTAAATATTGTCCTCCAAATGATACACGTAGATCTGTTGAATCGACTTTAGTATTTTCAGGATTAATTTTGCGCATTTTTTTCTATAATTTTTATGAAGTATTTAAATCGGAAGAGTGAGTGTTGCTTCTGGTTATGGTTTCCGTAGTCGTATCCGCTTAATTTATTAGTTGGTCCCATCTCCATTTGAAAAGAATGCTATAACTGTTAGGTGTCTTTCTGGTTTGATGGTCATAGTGTTGTTCGGTTAAAAGTTGGAGAAAAAATTACATATTTTCGGATCCCTCTTTAAAAGATTTGCGAAGTGCCTAGAATCAGATAAAAAATAAATTATTGTGTTTGGAAAATCATTACTTAAATTAATGTAATTTACCTCTGGACGTCTGCAAATATTGGATTACATTTACATAAATGAATTTTATTTTCAGCATTTTAATAATTTTGTTATTATTTTAAGGGAACTTGTCAAAACACAGAAAATTGTTTTTGCTTTTTTTATTGAGTTTAGAAATATTTAAAACCAATAAAATAAAATATTAAAACCAAACATTACTTTTTATTAAATTTAATTTAAATTCAAATAATGATTTAATAAGAAAAATTTTAAATATATTTTTTTCTGTGTATATTTTGTTTATATGTATATAATATTTTACACAAGCTTACAATTTTCTGTTTGGAAGGGGACCATCCCTTTCTTAAGCTAAACTAATTTAAATGAAACATGTCTGCAACATTAGTGGGGTGCAGGGAATATGTATATTCTATAGGTCTTATTCGTAAAAAAAATTTCTAAATTTTTTACAATCTTAGTTAGTAAATTTAGTTTTTTATAAGTTTATATATGTATATATGTTTTAAAAGGCTTTTATTAATATTTTGTTCCTAAATAGTTTTTACTCAATAATGTATTCCAGATTAAAAGCATTTGCACAGAAAAAAGACGTATAAAAATTATTTTCTTCTATTTTCAACTTTACGCAGAGAATTTAAACTACACGACTAAAATAGAAATATTGAAATTGAGACCTAAGTGTACTTTAAAGAATGCACCAACTAAACTCTCACCCATGTTTATTCAAATGTAAATCCATATGGAAGATATATTTATAAATCTAAATATAAAATCAGATGTATATAAATAAAAAATTGTGTACATTTTTTCTTTAGCCAGTAATAAAAATACCAAATATGTTTATTAGAACTAGTGCGAATGTGGGCGGACCATGGCCATTTTTTGTTTTTGAGGTTACATTTGCCTATGAGCTATTTGTAATTTTTTTTTAGGTTTCTCTTTATATGGTTAAAGTGGGGGAAACTATCCGTACAAAATTTCATTACGGTATATATCAGCAAATCAATGAAATAAAGCTACAATGGACACCATGTGTTTCTAGTATTTTGCCTATATGGGACACGGGCGGTAAAGTGGGCGGGCCACCCCTATTTTTCATTGTCGAGATTATATTGGTCCTTGAAATATTTGAATAACATTTCGTTAAAATTTCAGCTTATATGGGAGGTGAGCGTAAAGTGGGCGGACCACGCCCAACTTTAGTTTCCAAATTTATATTGACCCTCGAACTATCTGTACAGAATTTCGTTGACGTACATGCTTATTTCTAGGATATATCAGCAAAAAACTTTGAAATGGAGGTACAATGGACACTCTGTGTTTCTGGTACTTTACCCATATGGCTGGTGGGCGGATAAAGTGGGCGAACCATTGTTTTTATTAGTTTTTGAGGTTACATTTGCCTTTGATCTAATTCTAAACAATTTTTTGACGTTTCTCTTTATGTGGGAACCACGCCCGTTTCGGTTTACGAGTTTATATTGACCCTCAAATTTGCGTACAAAATTTCGTTGTCATCAAACATAGTTTTCAGAGATATGAGCAAAAAACGAATTTAGCAGCACAGGGTGCTTCTAACATTTTGCCCATAACTTTGTTGTTTACTTACGGATTTTTTCGCTTTGTTCTGATGTAGTTTTTTATTTTGGATGGTGTGTGGGTTAGTCAGGGAGTGGGATTGGATTGGTTTGTGGTCTGTATTGTTATCTGTTTTTGGTATTTGGTTATTTGGGGTTTTCTGGTATGTTGTCGAGGAGAATAGATTTAGGATATTAGAGTAGGAATCCGGGCCCTGGGCTAGGTTTTCGTAGAGTTTTAAGGTTCTCTTCCGGGGGAGGGATGATGATGGAAAGTTCTAAGTTCTGGTTTATGGAGTCTGTGAAAAATTTTATTTTAAGCAAAAAAATAGATTTTTAGTAATAAATACAATTTTTGTTGAAAAATAAAATTTATGGTGAAAAATAAAATTTTTGGTGAAAATTAAAATTTTTAGTGAAAAAAATTTTTGGCGAAAAATAAAATTTTTAGTGAATAATTAGATTTTAAATAAAAAACTAAATTTTTAGTCACAAAATTGTTTTTAGTGAAAAATTTGATTTGTGTGAAAATTTAGTGAAAAAACTAAATTTAAAAAAAGTTTACATTTTTAGTTAAAAATCGAGTTTTTAGTTAGCTTAATGAAAAAATTGTGTTTTTGGTGAAACATTTTTCAATACAAATATTTAATGAAATAATTATTTTTTAAAAAATTTACAAAATTTTTAAACCAAATAATTTTATTTTTTTCTTAGCTTTCATATTTTATTTTTCTATTTAAAACAAAATTAATTAATTTTCCATTTTTGTTTTGTTAAACAAATAAAAAAAATTCTTAAAAATAACAATGAATTTGACTGCGTTTGTTAAACATAATTGCTCAGCTTTTTGTTTAAAAATTTATTGCGAAATAGATTTCGCGATAGATTTCTTAATGATCCACACGTAATATTCTGAAGAGAGGAAGATAGAATTTGACAATTGCGCACAAAAAATGTTAACGTGTAGAGGTTTAACAAAAAATAGGATTTTAAATTTATTTTGTGTTTAGGCTCAATAATTTTTTATGTTTGTTATTAATTATGTTTATGATTCTGTCCCATTGTGAAGTTCGAACTTTATTTTCTTTATATTCGATTCTATTTTTTGTCAAAAAAAGGGGCAAATATTGCTTCATGAGGGTTGGTGGCATCTAATCTATTTCGGTTTCGTTGAAACAAAAACATGGCGCTCGGCTTGTAAAGGATGCAAATTAGAGGGACCCAACAGCTCTAGACTTTGGTACAATTAAAAAAGAGGTTGAACATACATATTCTCATAAGCCGACATCTCGCACAAAAGTACTATCGTAAATTCCCTTATTATCTCTGTTTGGTGGTACCAAAAAAGATTTAATGGACTATTTTTTCTTAATATTTTGAAAAATAGAAGAAATTTTTGGAAAAGGGAGCATAGAGTTAGACTCCTTTTACATTATTTTATTTAATATTTGAAAATCTCTAAAAGCTCTAAATTAAACAAACAACTCCTTGACAACACTGACCCACTAAATATAACGGTTTTATATACAATAGGTTTAGTATTAAATACATTTGTATGTATGTAAATAACACTCTTCTCTATTCCACTACAACAAATTACTTATTTAGATTTCATGTAACGATGGTTTACCACAAAAAATTTGCACCGATTGTTTTTCGAAATTTTGCACAGTCTCCTCGTTTCGTCTGCAATGTTTGGAGGCACAAACCATATTAAGTAATATATTCGATAAAATCGATACACAAAGTATACAAGATGATGAAGTTTTTGAGGGTTTTGCTAATGAACAGGATAAGGATAATAATGACTGTATACTTAACAGTGAAAAAACTGCAACTCAAGAACTAGCAGTAGCAGAAAGAGCTACAGCGACAACAGTAACAGCACCAGATATGACAGTTCATTTGAAAACAATTGAGCACACATTAGAGGAACAAGCAACCGAAAAGAGCACAACCAATAGTAATAATAGCAATAGCAGCAACAACAACAATAACAACAATGGTGAGTATTTTTTAAGTATGAGTAGAGGCAGAAATAAATCAAAAGGAAAATAGCGCTGCAATATGAAAAGGAAAACAAAACAATAAACATTAAAATTAAGAGTCCTTTTTTATTTGTGTTTCCTTTTTTGTTTGCTATTGAGGTAGGTCAATGAACTAAATATCGTTTATATGGCTGTTTACATCATATACATATAGAAAAAAAGTAATAATTTTAATTGTTTTCATATCCTGCAGTAAATATCACACCATTTTGTGAATTGTTAAATATAAATCCTAATGACAACACCGAGGTTTCATTTAGAACCATAACAAAATTACCAGACACTGCCGTTTTAGAAAACGTAAATAAAAACCAAAATTTTAATCATATCTTCGATACCGAAGAGAACGAAGATATTAACAATAACACCAACTGTAACATTAACAGCAATAACGATGTTGATGATGTTGTAGAAGATGAAGAAGATATTTCCTCCTCCACCTGCAACCAGAATACTTTAAATAATAACGAATTAACAACACTACCAGAAGATACCAACGATTTAGATGAAAATGATCTCATAGAAGAACTTATCGAAGAATTAGATATCATAGAAGAAATCTCCGATGAGCAAGACTGTAAACAAAATGAAAATAATATCATCATATCCCATGAAAACGATGACGATGATAACGACAACGAAGATGATCATTTAGCTGATAATTTAAATATAACATTTGAATGTAAATACTGTTATAAATGGAAGAATAGTGCATCGGAAAATTTTCTCACTCAACAGGAACTTTTGGCTCACATTACCGAATTGCACAGTTCGGAGCAACCCTATAATTGTCCCTATTGCAAGCAAACGTTTATGGATGCCGCTTCTAGGACCACACATTTAAAGGATGAACACAGTCAAAAGGTGTACGAATGTGAGACATGCGGTAAAAAATATGCCGATAAATTTAATTTAAAAAATCATGTAGAAAAATATCACAGTGGTACCGACTTCGATTGTACTCTATGTGGTAAGAGTTTTTGTTCGAGTAAAAGTTTAAATTATCATATGAAATGGCACAATCCAGAGGAACAATTGAAATGTAGCTACTGTGATCGTTTGTTTATCAATCAACGTCATTTAAAGTGTCATGAGGAGACTCATACGGGTTTTCGCAGTCAGGAAGTTTGTTCGTATTGTGGAAAAAGTAAGTAAAATAAGTTTATTATGTGATTTTTTTTGAATGTTTGTTGATGTTTTAATTATTTTTAATATTTTTGGCTATGAGTGATTTTAAATGTTTTATTTTGTTTTCTTAAGATTTCTTTCATTTGAAAACTCTTCGATGGCATATTTATCGTCAACATGGCGGTGAAAAACCTTACAAATGTGCCAGATGTACAGAAGGTAAGAAATTTAAACTTTATGTTAAAAAACAAATCAAACTAATTGTCTCAGTTTGAGAGAGAAATTTTCTATAGAAAAATTGTCTCAGTTTGTGAGAAAATTTTTATATAAAAATAATATGAGTGATTTTTTAATAAGCAAACTCTCTCTCTCTCTCTCTTACTAAAAAATTCCTTAATTTTCTTTCAGTTTTTACCTCATACTTTGAGAAACGTTTACACATGCTCGAATATCATTTAGATAATTTAACGTTAATCGAAAAAACCGAATGTATGCTTTGTCACAAACGTTACGAAAATGAGCTGGAACTAAAGGATCATATGTTGGAGGATCACAAAGAAAACAAAGGAGCAGTTAAGATAGCAAACAATAAACGTGTCATAATGAATAAGAAACCAAAAAGCTTTACGGGTATATTTCAATGTGAAAAATGTGATAAAAGATTTAATATGAAATCAGCTTTAGAAAGACATATGGCTGTGCACTCTACGGAAGGCAGGTATGTTATAAAATAACTAATATGTACAATATTAGTGAAAATTAAACTACATTCTTTATTTTAGACCTCATGCCTGTCCTCAATGTCCTAAACGTTTCAAACGTTCACAAGATATGAAATGGCATTTAAAAACACATTCCTCAGAGAAACCAAATATTTGTGATGTTTGTGGCAAAGGATTTGCTTTAAAATATGTATTGACTCAACATCGCCGAAGTCATGAAGGTTGGTTTAATGAATATTTTTGTAAAATTGATTTTTTATATTGTTTTCATTTAGTTTTAGAGAAAAACTTTACTTGTACTACATGTGGACGTTCATATCTTTTCGAGAAATCTTTGCGTTTGCATGAACGCATTCATAGCGGTAAAACCTATTATAAATGTGATTTGTGCAGTGAAAGTTTTGTAACACATATTAAATTTAAATGTAAGTAAAAAAATAGAAAACAAAACATAATATAAAAAATTGTCTCAGTTCCAGAGAGATTTTGTTTTTAAGAAAATTTTGTCAGTTCTGTGTTTCTAGAGAAATTTCCTATAATAGCAACAGTTTCGAAGAAATTGTCTCAGAGAAGAAAACTAACTATAAGATAGAGAATATAGTTTTTTTATTTTTAAATTAAATTCTCAATTCCTAATAAATTTTTCAAAATATTTACAGAATTTTTCAATATATTGAAAAAAAATTTATTTCCTATAATTTATATATTTTTCTTTAGGGCACATGAAAAAAATGCATGATGAGGAAGAAGTGGCTGCTACTACAAATAATTTAAATCCTAATAAAATAAAAACTAACATTGAGCTGCCATTGGACGATTTGGTCAACATTGTGATTACTTAGCAATAAATTTTATACATTTAGGACAATATTATAAAAAGAAAACTAAGTACTTTAAAAGCAAATACACAACAAACATTTGCACAGTTTCACATGTAATTTTTTTAACTAAAAAAATTTTAAATAGCACTATTGATTGATCAGTAGTTTATTTTAAAAGTTAAATTATTTAAATTAAAAATATATATTTAAATTAAATTTAGTATATGATTAAAAAAAAAGAACAAATTAAGCTCAAATACCAAAAAATAATATACATATATACCTATTTATTAAAAAAATTGCATTTATTTTGAAATATTTTTAATTAAATATTTAGATATTTATTATAAAAACCCAGCAAAAGGCTTTTAAGCCAAACTTTATTTTATCCTCTGAAAAGAAGAAACTAAATAGAAAGACATTAATATATAAAAAATGCCTTTAAATTTTTGTCCATTTATAGAAAAAGCACGAAAATTATAATATCATTTTATTTTAAAAATAAATAAAAAATAATATTTTTGAATTTCAAAAAAAGTCACTACTATTAAGAGAAATATATGAAGGCTTTACATATAATACAATTTATAATAAAATATTTATTAATTTTAATGTTTCCTAAGGAAAACCGTTATATCTAATGTATAAAATTAGTTTTTTTTTAGAAAACGTTTACTCATCCTAAAAGTATATTTAATACTTTTATTATGTTTGTTAAATGTACTTAAGTAAGATTATATAATTTTCTTATAATACCACTATTGTAAATCTTAACTATTTATATATTGTTATATATATTTATTTTTAATTTAATGTTTTTTATCTAAGTCTTAAAGCTCAAATAAACGTTAAAACTTTCCAACTACTTTTAAATAATAAAATAAATTTAATTAAGAAATATTTTATTCATTTAATTTTGATATTTGTTGAAAAATATAGAACATTTCTCATATATACAATAAGAAGAATGTTCCATGTTCTTAAACAAATTTTTAATTTATTAATAGAAAATTTATATGGGCTGCGCTCTTATTTATTTAAATAGACAGCAGATGACTGTAAATTAAAAACGTAATTATTTTTATAAATGCCCATTAAAAAACGTAGAAAATATTTAAATAGTTTCCAAAACAAAAGTTAATTATATTAATTCCTTTTCTTCATATGCCTATTGAACACATCTTACTTGTAAATAACGGTCATCTAACTACAACCCTGCATTGAATTAAAAACAAACTGTCATTTTTATTCTGCTTCTTCCATAATTTAATTGACCAATCAGAAAAAACCACATACTAAATACAACTCTGTAGAATAATATATGATAGCAAATGATAGAACACACGTCAGTGTTTTGAAAATAAGGAAAATGAAGAAATCACAAAAAGCAAAGTATTTTCGGCAATAAGTTTTTCAATGCATTTTTAATTTATATATCCAACAGTGCGCATATGATTAAATATTTACAAGAAAAAATTAACAGAATAATTTACTTAACAAAAATATAAAAACAAAAAAAGTTTATTTAGCAACAACAATAACACAGAACATTTGTAAACATTTTGCGGAAAAAAATAGAACAGGGAATAAAAACCAACAACAACCATAAGGAAGTGATAAAAAAAGTAATAGAAAGTTAAGATTTTTCGTAGCTGCCCTGCCACGCTACCAAAGCGCTGAAGAAATTTTGCAAGATTAAGGGAATTTCTAGAATTTATTAGTAATAAAATACTAATAAAATTCATGTTAAATTGTTGATTGAAAAAACAGCTGCCATTGGGGAGAAAAGCGAATATGGTAGTGTCATTGCCGGATTTAATGCTCCTAGGGGGCGAAAAGAAATTGACAGCCTGTTTGCTATTGCTAATATTGGAACTATTTTTAGAAGGTCAGTGATCTGCTTTATAACATGAAATTTTCTTTTAATACGTACATACGTATACATTAGTATGTAAATACCTACTTAAAAATGTATGAAAACTAAAAAAGAAATTATCATGACCTTGAACTTTATTAATAGTTTATTTTTTTATTAATTAGTATAACATCTTTATTTCAAGTTTTGTATTTATTTTGATATGATTCATTTGTTTAATTAACACTTTTGTAAACACTTTTTTTATTATTGATAATGCATTATTTACCTTACTAACTGAATTTATCAATAGGTGCCGAATCTGTTCCAAATGCTGCCGATATTGAAAATCATTTGGAATTGGGTAAACAGTTTTTAGCCAACAATCAATTAAGTGATGCTTTGACTCATTATCATGCCGCTGTGGGTAAGTTTGTTTAATAAAATAGTTATGTATTAGAAAAAGTTTTAAATTTATTTTGCTTTTACTTTGCAGAGGGTGATCCCACTAACTATTTGACTTTGTTCAAACGCGGTACCGTATATTTGGCTTTGGGCAAGACTCGCTTTGCCATACAAGATTTTAGCCGGGTTTTAGAATTGAAACCTGATTTCACAGCTGCCCGTTTGCAGCGTGGTACGGTATACATGAAGACCGGTGAATATCCACAAGCTGCTGAGGATTTTGCTACAGTGGTAAGTTTTATGATGCAAATATAATTTAGAGGGGTGGGGTAAGATAATTTATATATTTTTGTTAATTTTTTTTTTTTTTAATTATCTTGCAAGCATATTTTATTTTCTATAAAACGATAATATTTAAAACTTATAAAATTTTTTTTTCACTTTTCTTTTAAATAACTTTTTAGCTTGATGAAGAACCCTACAACGAGGTTGCCCATGAGAGTTACTCACGCATTGCACCCGCCGAAGAACAATGGGAAATTGTACAAGAACTCATAGATCGTGGTGATCATCGCAATGCCATACAAATGTTAACACAACTTTTAGAAATATCACCTTGGTCAGTGACATTCCGTCAAGCTCGTGCCGATGCCTACATAGAAACCAATGATCTCTTGGCTGCCATATCCGATTTAAGATCGGTCAACAAACTATCACAAGACAGTACAGAAGGTTATTATCACCTGGCTTTACTCTTATACAAAATTGGTCATGCCACCAGTGCTTTAAAGGAAATTAGGGAGTGTTTGAAATTCGATCCCGAACACAAAGACTGTTTTCCCTTCTATAAGAAATTGAGAAAAGTGGAGAAGGGATTATCGGGCGCTGAGACGGCCCGAGATGAAAAACAATATCAAGACTGTATAACATCCGCTGAGTCGGCTTTGAAACATGAAAAAGAAGAAACGATGGTGATATTCGAGGCTAAACGTTTGTTGTGTACTTGTTATATGCGTGACGAACAATATGCCAAATCCTTAAGTCACTGCAAGGATGCTTTGGATATAATGCGTGATGCTCAAATTTACTGTGATCGTGCCGAGGCTTACCTTGGCTCCGAAATGTATGACGATGCCATACACGACTTCCAAGAAGCTCTAAGTCTAGATGAAAATCTCCAACGAGCCAAGGAGGGTATTGAGAAAGCTAAAAGACTGCAAAAACAAGCTGAACGTAGGGATTACTATAAGATCTTAGGTGTTAAACGCAATGCCAGCAAACAGGAAATTGTTAAAGCCTATCGCCGGGCGGCACAAAAATGGCATCCCGATAACTTCCAGGGCGACGAAAAGAAAATAGCCGAAAAGAAATTTATAGATATAGCCGCTGCCAAAGAAGTTCTAACAGATCCCGAAAAACGAAGACAATTCGATAGTGGCCAAGATCCCTTAGATCCAGAAGGTCAACAGGGTGGTCATGGTTTCCGTGGTGGTAGTCCTTTCCAACACTTCCATCACGGGTCACCGTTCCAGTTTAAGTTCCATTTTAACTAACCTAAACTTGAAGAGATAATTAAAGGCATCTTAAGCTTATTTTTTTAGTCAAGTTTTTTTAACATTTAAGTTAATTCATCATAACTGTAGTCATGTAGGTAAAATTCTTTGTTTTCTTCTACTTCCTTTCCATTAATTGAAACTAAAACCTAATTAATATAATAAGGAAACTCATAGAGTTTTCTTTTTCTAATTAAAAACTGTCCCTTTCGAGGTTTAACCAGTAAACAAACAAAAAAAATGTAAAGCATTTATTAAAACAAAAATAACGTTCTTTCCTCTTTTACATTTATTTTCAACAAAAAACAAAAACAGTCTATAGTTGTAGTTAAAGCATTAATTCCTAAATGCCCTCTTGCTAGTTACCTTGGTTTTTCTACAAAACACTTTATAAGCCATCATATCACAGATATTTGTGTTATTATTTGTTTTCAACTTTTAATAAAAATTTTCTATTTAGTTTTTTTTCCTCTTTAGTCTTTTTAATTTGTTTTTCCTTTTTTGTAAATAGTAGGTTATTCGTAATGAAAATATATGAAAAAATAATAATTTATTAAAACCGAAAAATTACTACTAATTGTAATACAATTTTGAGTTTTAATTGGGTAATAATCATAGCATTAATAATAAAAAAAAAACACATAACATTTGTAACTATATACGCCCCTTTTGTTTTTGTACCATGAATATTAAAAAAATAATATTGCTAAAAGACTCTTAATATAATAAATGCAATAAGATTATCAAGAAAATAATAAAAGTAAAAACAAAATAATATGGTTTTTAATTTTGTGATTTCAGTACCAAAAATGTTTTCTTTATAAAGACATATGTAAATGGGATTTTTATGAAATAAGATATAAGACAAGATTCGTATATGTTGGTATGCATAATATTTCAAAGC
>MINK01191464.1:0-19061 GCA_001735545.1 Phormia regina | reverse complement strand
CTATCTTGTGACCGTCAACTCTAAGTTTTGGTTACTCAAACGCTCTACGTTTGGTCACTAAAATTGATTCGGTCTTACTAGCAGCTAGTCTCAAGTTCCTCGTTCTGAGCCAAGTATTAATTCTTTCCAGGCAACCGTTTGTAACTATCTCGATCAAAGGTGTGTATGGTTGGTCTACCAATTAAGCCAAGTCGTCTGCGTATCGCACTAGTCTTGATCCATCCGGTAGATTCAAATTTAGTTGTCCGTCGTACATTAGATTCCATAGAAGTGGACCTAATATGGAACCTTGTGGCACACCAGTTGTCACTTCCATACCATTTTCGGTTTCATATTCTAGCATCCTGTTCAGCAGATAGTCATCCACTATGATGATCGAATATCTGGATCTGGATCCTCAATGGAACAAAATCTCTATCAAATATCTATATAGCTATCTATCTATCTATCTATCTATCTATCTATCTATCTATCTATCTATCTATCTATCCAAAATCTCTGTTGGAAATCGAATTCATAACCCTCAGTGGCTCACTTTGATCTTTAATGCTGGGGCACCCATATTATCTTAACTTACTTTGACATTTTACTTGATAATCAAAATCAGCTTTACTACCCCCTACCTCCCATCTTCACTTCCTCCCTCCCTCAAAAAACACTTCTAACTAATTGCAGTAAAATATCCTTAAGCAAAAACTCCTTCATTTTTCATTTTGCTTTTTCTAGTGATGATGCGTTTTAACTCGCCCTCCAACTCTTCTTTATTAGAGCAAACATTGAGAATCCTTAATGTGCATAAAGTCCTGTGTGGAAATAAGCAAATGAAAACAAAACACAACAGTAGAAATGAGAAGAGTAAAAAAAGTATCTTAAAATCCTTAACGACACCTTTACACATAGAACTTCAATAACATTTAAACATTCCCTTTGGTTGAGGTTTTTTTTTTTGTTTCTATTTTTGTTTTTAAGGATAAATGAAAAATGTGTGCGGGGGATGGTAGAAGACCTTGTAGAGAGTCCTGCTAATGCTGATGAGTTGCGGCATATAAAACATTTTTAATGCAAGTCACGTTTTGTGTAACCAAAACAGAGGAAAAAGAGGAATAAACATACACACGTGGTTTGGGGGAGAATAAAGGACTAAAAAATTGACTACAAAAAAAGCTTTACTAGCAAAAACCGGTTGATTGAATATTTAGCTAAAAGAGGGAGTAATAGACAATCAAAATCACTAACTGAATAACTATTCTGTTGACTCTATCTTTTATTCACTACTTCTCCTTAAGTATTAGTGTGCGAATTGGATATTTTGCTACACATTTGGGGTCATTAGAGTGACCTCTACGAGAGAAGCAATTGATGTTTTATAAGCTTGTAGAAGGAAGTTCTTTATAAGGTTTTAAAGCTGTCTTTTACTTTTCAGAAGACTCATAATATTTTAAACTCCAATCCTGTCAAAAAACCTAAAGGACAAACTGTAGGGTATACATTCAGAGAATCCTTAACTCCTTCCTCTTGGCTTAATTTATAACGCTGAAACATCATGGTTGTCGGCTTTGTCAAAACAAGTAGTAATGTCAACGTTTGTGAATGAAACCGTTTGTTTAAGCTTAAATTTTTGTTTTTGTTGTTGTTGTTGTTTTTCTAGACCTCGAGTATTAAACATGTCCCGTGTTAGTGGTAAAATATAAAATGCCTTCATGTTAAAACAACAGAATATCATCATGATTTTGTTATATAGACATTGAATTGAATGTTTATGTATTTGTAAACTTTTATAAAAGTATGTGTTTATATGCATGTCATAGCCAAAAGTTGTTGACTTGACAACTAACATCAGTTTTATGCAAAAGAGAGTATTGTTAATATGAATGGTACGAATGTGTGTGGGTGCACTACAACTACTACTAAATAACAATAAACGAAAGCTACACATAAACACACGCATACAGCAATATAAACAATTTTCATTCAACCGGCATTTTGGATAAATACACTTAACAAAATTGATTTTTTAAATTGGAAGAGAAAAGAGAACACAAATAATATATAAACACAGGCCTTGTGAATTTCAAAATATCGACCCGAACGTAAAAACAAAAGAGAGAACTGACAAATGCCAGGACCTCTTTTCAGAATAATCATTTACACCGATATCATAGAATTAACAAGAAACTAAATAAAAAACTCAATTGATCGAATTACTGAACTTTTTCTGAACACCTCTTAGTTGTTTTTTTTTTTTCTCTTTGAAATTCAATAAATTCTCTTAACTTTTTTCTAAAGCAGAAGATCAAAGAGATCAATTGTTTATTTTAAATTCCGTTAATTCCCTTAATAATAACAGTTATTTTCAATAATTGATATCCTTTTCTCTTTCATTTTTTTCTCTGTGTCTCCACCATTGTTATCGAAGTAGTAGTAACGCTGTAGTGTTGGTATATTTACAAAGCTTTATTTACGTAACCATACATACATATACATATACATACAAGAATATCTACATGAATAAATGAATGAATGACTAAAAGTTAGTATGTGTTTACGCACTCTTAACAACAAAGTGACAACATAACAAACATTCATGCATAATGTATACATATAAATGTTGGTCCACACGACAGGGTAATGTAATAGTAGGGATATTGAATTTTTTAGAAGAAATTTTGAGGATCTTAACAAGATTTTTAGTTTTAAAATATAGAAAACATTAAAATGTTTTCTTAATAAAAATTTATTGCTATAACTTGGAAAATTATTATTCTTAGAGGAAATTATCAAAATTTTCTTTTAAAGAAAAATATAGAAAATTGTCGCTATGAAAAGAAAACATCGCATTTTTATTACGAAAAAATTTAGCCAAATTTAATAACCAATTTTTTTATTTATTCTCTTTAAAAATAAAACATAGATTTTTTTCTTTTAAGGGAAAAGACTGAAAAAATTTATTTTCCATTAAGAAATATCATCGAAAATTATTTCCATTAAATTAAATTTAATAATTTTTAATTAAAAAAAAAACAATGATATGTTCTTGCAAAAGGAAAAACATTGAATAATTTTTATTTTGAAGACAAAAATTTAGTCCTCTTTTAATCTGGAGATAATGCAAAAAAAATCCGTTTTAAAAACATCGAAATTATGTTATATAATAAAATAGAACTTGTAGTATTATTTCTATATAATAAAAACATCAACATTTAATTTTGAAAGGAAATCTTTAAGAAATTGTTCCATTAACGAAAAAATATCAAACCTTTTCTTTTTAAGAAAAACAACGAAATTTTTTTCTTTATTTTTAAATAATTTTTCTTTGTACAGAGGAACATCAAAAGAAAAAATTCGAAAATTTTATGAAAAATATCAAACCTTTTTTTTTTCAATAAAAAAAAACATCGAAAAAATTTTCTTTTCATAAAACATCGAACATTTTCTTTATATAAAGGAACATAAAAGTAAAAACTTTCAGAATATTTTTCTAATAAAAATATTAATATTCTATATATATTCTCATAAAAATATCGAAAATTTTCCTTATTCAATTTGTTAAAACTTTCGCTTTTAAGTGAATACATTTGAGACAAAAAGTCAAATATTTTTTAATAGCGGAAAACTTTATTTTTTAAGAGAAATAAATTGAAAATGTTTTCTTTATTATAAATTTTGCTTTATATTTTCTAAATATGAAAATTGTACAAAGAAGAAATTTTGCAGGAGAAAATATTTAAGATTTTCTCTTTGAAGAAAAAGTCTATCCGCTTTAAGAGAATGCTTTTCTTCTTATACAAAAAATATCTTAAAAGAAAACATCGAGAACTTTTCATCTGGAAACAAACCCTGCGGAAAATTTGTGCCAATTGTATTAATGAACCGTTTCCTCCATACCAATTGATACCTAACTCGTCACTAAAGTTCCAATTGAGAACCAGTTGACACAAACACACTTACTATTTAACAACTGAGAGTCATTTTATAATATGCTTGTTAAGTGCGCAATTAGCTAATCGCACGAAATAGCAATCAGTGGCTAAAGGGTTAACGTTGAAGACTACAAAACAACATACGTTAGATGAGCACGGGTTCGATTTGGGGTTGACGCCATCGACATCAAAGAAAAATTATAAAATAAAACATAAATTTAACAAAAATAATAAGAAAAATGTTTTAAAAAGTAAAAAATTACAAAATTTTATCGCATTTATCGACACTGAACCTGTCCTCTAGGACCAGTACTGTGACCTATCCTGCGACATGTTCCAAGGGGCTAATTAGCCACCTACAATGACAACCCCATGTAAAAGTAATATGTTCTCCCCATATAAAGTTCCGGAACTGGAAACGGTTACTATCCACAAGAACCTGTCATGAGACTAGTTTTGAAACGGTTCTCTTTACTCTAGGGAAACTATTAATTTTTACTTTTAAAAGAAAAGAAAATAACAATATTTAATTAAAGGGAATTCTTTATTTTCTTTATTAAGGAAAATCATTAATATTTTTATATAAAGAAAAAACATCGAAAATTATTTTACTGAAAAAACATAGAATTTTCTTTTTTTGTTAAAATATTCCATTTAAATCAAAAAAAACATCAATATTTATACCCTACACCACCAAAGGTGGTTGGGGTATTGTGTATTTGTGCAAATATTGTAACGCAGTGAAAAAATTTTCCAATACCCGTTCGACTCAGAATCACTTTTTGAGTCGATTTAACTATGTCCGTCCGTCCGTCTGGTTGGCTGGACGGGTGGCTGTCCATGTTAACCTTGTGCGTAAAGTACAGGTCGCAATTTTAGAGACAATTTGATGAAACTTGCTACATATGATTTTTTTGGCACAAGGACGAAGCCTATTGATTTTGGTCATGGTCATGATATA
Organism: Phormia regina; assembly: GCA_001735545.1. Lineage (NCBI taxonomy): Eukaryota > Metazoa > Arthropoda > Insecta > Diptera > Calliphoridae > Phormia > Phormia regina. Next base: position 14,180 of record MINK01191464.1, on the reverse strand, counting down.
AAAAAAAAACATCGAAAAATTAGTTACAAAAAAAAATTAAGATTTTAATAGAAAATATCATATCGTAAGAATTTTTTTTTTTTATATTAAAGAAAAGACATTGAAAAATTATTTCATTGAAAAACATAGAATAGAATATTCGATTTTAAGAGAAAATATCAAGAAAAAGCATAGAAATATTATGCTTCTGAGAAAAACATAAAATTGTATATTTTATTATGAAATAAAAAATCTTCGATTTTATTACAAAACATAAGAATTTTTTTTACAAAAAAACTTTCGATTTAAAAAGAAGATAATAATTTCACAGCAAAAACTTTGGTTGCCAAGTAATGAGTTATGAAGCTAATATAATGGCTTCGCACTACTTACACATTAGCTGTATAACCCATTATTTTAACATGGTGATGGAATTAGAGGCAAGTACTTACCTCATGTTATTACTTAGTTGTCATTAGAAGAGCTAATTACTTTTAAGTTGTTCAGTAACTGATTGGTTTTAAAATATTATTAAAGTCATTAGTTAAAACAAAAGAAATTAGTTGGATTTTTTTTTTAATTTTATTAAATATATTAAAAAGAAATCATACAATAAATAATTTTTCAAATAAATAGATACATGATTTATGTATCTATTTACCATAATATTCCAACAGTTCTCTTCCGCTTGTTCTCAGTCCATGCCACAAATGAATTAAAATCCCGACCATAGTTGCACTCTGTTTCCCGGAACCGTCTGCACCTTATGTAAATAAAATTGCTTGGAGTAATTTTATCTCAGCATCTGCTTTTCGTAGAAGTCTCCGACTGAATATGTTCAAGATTTTAATCCGGTTTTAGTGTTATCCGAATGTAATTAATGAAATTTTCTTACCGGGCAATTTTTGATCATTAAACTGTTCACTTCTTTAATATTTTGACATTTACCAAATTTTTGCTGTTAATTTACATACAAAATTCGAAAAATAATTTTATTGAAAAAAAAGTAGAATTTTCTATTTTCGCCAAAATTTTCTATTTTTAAGGGAAATTGATCAAAATTGTTTATATTAAAAAAATCGAAAATTTTATATTTTAATAAAAAATATTTAGTTTTTTTTTATTAAAAGATTTCATGTAACATTTTATATATTGAAAAAAAAACGTAGATTTTTTTCTTTTAAACAAATCAAAACATTGGCGTTAAAGAATATTTTTAAACTTTTTTTTTTTTCTTAAAATAAAACACATTTCCTGTTTAAATATATATTTTTTTATAAAGAGCAAATATCTACTTTTCTCTTCAATGAAAGCATTGACAACTTTTATTCAACCGATAGTTTTCTTTATAGAAAATATTAATTATTAAATATTTTAATTAACTTCAAAAGTTTTTCAGATCGAAAGCTTCTATTAAAATCGAAATCTTTTTCTACACTGGAGCATATTCCTATAAACGCACACTACTTTTTTTTAAAAAAAAGGTAAAAATTAAACAAGAAAATATTTAGGGGGCTATAAATTTGTGTATTAAATTAGTTAAGACTTCACTTAAAATATTGTTTACAAAAAAAATTCATTTGTACTTTAATTATTTTTTTTTTTTTTTAATTTTCGATATTAACAGCCATTTTTAAGGGTATTTTCCTATAAACGCACTTTAATGTTTGGGCCATTGTAGCATTATTAATAATGTGTGGATGATCCTTTGTTATGGATTGTTTCAAAAATACGGTCTGGCATTGATTCCACTAATTTTTTAAGCAGATCGGAATCAATTTCCTCCCAGACTTGTTTAATTCTTAGTTTCAGCTCTGTCACAGTCTTTATGCCTTCATTCTGGGCATTATTTGCATAAACTTTACGGGCCATGTATCCCCACAAGTTTTCCATTGGGTTTAAGTCCGGACTACAAGCCGGCCAGTCCAACAAAGGAATGCCATGTTCATTGAACCAAGATTTCGATTGCTTAGAAACATGGATTGCAGCATTATCTTGTTGGAAAATGCAATCTTCATCCATTTTTTCGTCCATAAAAGAGAGAAGAGCATCTTCCAACAGTTCGTTATAAATCGAACTATTCATTTTTGTCGGAACAAAACAAATTTTCGACTTGCCAACTGCAGAAAACGCTGCCCAAACCATAACACTGCCACCACCGAAATTACGTTTTGACATCCGAACATCTTTAGATCTCAAATCGTGCCAATAGCATGAGTATGAGTCTGGACCGTCTAAATTAAATTTTTTTTCGTCAGAGAAAATTACTTTTTTCCACTCATCTCAGTCCATTTCATATATTTTCTTGCGAATTTTAGACGATTTTCTTTATGGTGTTTTTTTAGCATTGGTTTACATTTCGGCTTTTTCCATTTTATGTTTTCATCGTTTCGTAAAATGTGTGCAACGTGTTTGGAAGTCACAGGAAGATTTAATTTATTCCTTATTTGTGTGGAATTCAATTTGTTGCGGGTTGCTTCTTGTTTTATTAGATTAAGTTGTCTTCTTGTTAGTTTTGTATTACCCTTTGTTGATTTGCGAACTCCATAATTTTGACCTTTCTTAAAGAAATTTCGCACCACACTTTCCGAACGACCGATTTTACGTCCAATTTCTCTATTAGAGCATCCTTGGTCGTGAAAAAATTTAATTTGAATCTTTTCTTGATCGGACAAAAAAGTTCCCTTAGGCATCTTTAAAAGTGATGAAATTTATTGATTAAAATAGGAAAAGTTACAGTAAATTGAGATATTACTATTAGAAACGTACCTTTGGTTGAAAAAAAAACTAAAATTGATAATATTTTATTTTTGGTCACTTTTTTAAAAACAAATTTCGAGTGTGCGTTTATACGAATCTTCCACTTAAAATAGCACCAAGAACATTTGATCGCATAATTAAGGCAAACAACAAAAATAAGAAAAAAAAATTGTTTACTTTTAAAAAGTACCGTTAAGTTGTCTCTCATTAAAATAGTTAAATTTTGCTTTTGGATGAGAACAACAAAGATATAACAAAAATACAGAAAAAAATTAAGTGCGTTTATAGGAATATGCACCAGTGTATTGGGAAAAATGTNNATTTATTTTCCTCAACCAAAAAACACTAACATTTCCGGTTTAAATATTTATATTGTTTTATAAAGAGCAAATGTCCGATAGAACATTAGTTTTCTTTATAGAAAATATTAATTATTAAATATTTTAATTAACTTCAAAAGTTTTTCAGATCGAAAACTTCTATTAAAATTGAGATCTTTTTCTATATAATTTTTATTAAAATAAAATATTAGTTATTAAGAGAAAAACTTTTTCTCAATAAAAAAGGAACATCGAAATTTGTTTTAATCTAATATTTTTTTCATGAATAAAATACCTTGTAAATTTAACTTTTCATGCCGTTAAGATAATATAAAAGCTTCCTACTATGAACATAGATTTACAGCAAAAATAATTGCTCTGTGTGAACTCCTAGAAATGTATTAACGAAAAACATTGAATATTTTTCTTTAAAACAATGTCAGAAATCATTGAAAATTATATCGTATAAAGGAAGACATTCTAAACTAAAAGTTTATTACAAATTTTAATACAAAAAAAATAAATATTTTCGAAAATGTTGTCAACTGAATTTTCTAAATTGAAATTTATTGTAATAAAAAAACAATTTTAAAATTTAGAACGAATTTTCTGTATAAATGAAATGTCTTTTGGCTATAATTAAGAAGGAAGTGTTTCAAAATTTTATTTTTAATAATTTCTATAGATCCTTATAGACCTTAATAGATCCTTTTTTATTGCATCAACATTTCCTTTCCGATATCCCTGTTCTCTCTATAACATACAAACTCAGAAACAACATTTGTTTGTCCAAGTGTTTGTTTAACAATTGTGTAAATCCTTTTTACCAACAACAAACTCCTTTTTTGTGAAAAAAAAAAATCCTGAAAAAAAACATATAAAATTAAAATTCTCATACGGGAGACGATGACAAACGTCAGCCTGTTAAAAGAAAAAAAAAACTTTTTTTCTGAAACAGTTGAAAAATATATTTATTTTTTTTTTTATTCTGTTTTACATTTTCCAACAACGAAAAAACGACCACATGACGCAAATTGTTTCAACATTTATTTTACGTTTCAATGTTTTTCTGTTTCTTTCAGTTTTTGTTTTAAGAGCAACAACAACAACAACAACAACGTAACTTGAACATTGTAAAATGCCGCCAATGTGTACGTGCTTTGAAAATAATTTCAAAGCTCAAAAGGTGAAAAAACAAATGTTAATGTTTGTTTTAAATACAATCAAAGCGTATATATGTGTACAAGTGTGTGTGTGTGCGTATGAGGGGGCCTAGGAGAGAGATTTTGAGGTAATGGAGGTTTTAAAATCGGTATTAAGCTTGTTGTAGGTGAGGGTAAGGTGTTGAAAGTTGTTGAGATTTTAACTTGTTTTAAGGGGTTGTAATTCAAAATGTATTTAATATGATTTTTTGTTTTTAATAAATAAAAATGTATTTTTTTTTATTATTTACGTGATGAAGAGACTAAAAGGACTATATTTTCAATTTATAAAATAAATATTTGCAAAGATATTTATGTGAGGATTTTTTTAGCAAATAACTATAATATTTGATAATTTTATTATAAAATAAAGAGACCCTATTAAAATGTATTAAAAATTTTAAACAAAAAATATTTAAAATTCTTTATAAATAGTTTTTATATAAAATCTGTATTTAATCACATCATAATCATTTTACTTCAAAATACTTATTTGATATTTTTTACCACAGTTCACCCACCTTTTCTTTACAAGTGTTTTATTGAAATATTTATCAGCCAATTTACAAGAAATAATACAAGCAATTTCCTTTAAACGTGCATTTCGTTGTAAAGTATTTGAAAATTTCTTTAACACTTTCATGGAAAATAAATAAATGAACTATAATTGAAATTGCTTGGATAAACAACAACCAACACAAGACACAAGCTCCCCTAAATGTATGCTTTAGAAATTCTACTAAAACATTAGTGTCATAGAGTAAGAGAAAGCAGTTGAAATCAGGAAATACATTAAGGATTTTTTTTTCTTTTTTTTTCAAAAATGTCTGCAGTATTTATTATATTGAAATAACATTAAGCTTATAAAAACATTTGAAGAATAACAATTTGTATGATTAATAGAAAAAAAGGACTGAGCGTTGTTTTTTTCGCAGACTTAAATATGATGGATGAAATTAAAAAGGTGACCTGGTGTAATACATCGTTTTCTTTTTAGAAAATATTATTAAGAAAACTTTCAATGAATTGCATAAATATTTGGAACTAACCAGCAAAAACTTGGTAACGGATGCAGTTACTTTTCAATGTTAACATACTTTCTGCATTACATGAATGTAGATTAGTAACCACTTACTTTTAACCTGATATGCAACCAATTAATTGAGATTAGATTTTTGGAAATGATATTTTTTATCAATCTTTTCATTTAAATTATAAAAATTATATACATTTAGAGTCGGTACATGAAAATATTTTAATTACTGTCTACTGTTTTTCTATGTCGACCGAATAAAAAAAAATATATATTAAAAAAAATATATATCATAATTTTTCCATCTTTAAGTGCTTATTTATAACCGATAATGTAACTAGTTACTATTCACTTGCCATATTTTGAAATTAATAAGTTATCGAATAGCTTCAAAATAATTAGTTCTTACAAAAACATCTTAGTAATGACTTTATGAAATGCCTACCAGTAATAATATATTGTAAGTAGTTGCCTCTAATGACATCGCCGTGTTAAAATAATGAGTTATTCATCTAATGTGTATATAGTGAAGAGCCTTTATATTAACTTCGTAACTCATTACTTGGAGAGCAAAGTTTTTACTGGGTATATTTTCTTTTTAAAGAATTTTTTTTAAATTTTTAAAGAAAATTTTTGATAATTTTTTTTTATTTTTATAAAAAAATTTAAATAATTTTTCTGATATTTAGAAAAGAATTTCGATAAATATTTTTTTATTTTTACAGAATAATTTTGAAATTTTTCGATAAATTTTCTTTTTTTTATAGAAAATTTACGATTTTTTTGTATTTTCGATAAATTTTTTATTTTTATAGAAAATTTTCGATAAATTTTCATCTTTTTTATAGACAATTTTCGATAAATTTTTTTTATTGAAAAAATTTTTCGAATAAATTTTGGTATTTTTTGTTAGAGAAATTTTTCGATAAATTTTGTATTTTTTTTTTTAATAGAAATTTTTCGATAAATTTTATATTTTATAGAGAATTTTTGATAAATTGTTTATTTTATAGAGAATTTTTCGATAAATTTTTATTTTTAATAGACTAATTGTTCTATAAATTTTTCATCTTTTTATAGACATTTTTTCGATAAAATTTTCATCTTTTTTATAGACAATTTTCGATAAATTTCATCTTTTAATAAGAAATTTTTCGATAAATTTCATCTTTTTTAATAGACAATTTTCGATAAATTTTTTATTTTTATAGAAAATTTTCGATAAATTTTTTATTTTTAGAAAATTTTTTTCGATAAAATTTTTTTATTTTTATAGAAAATTTCGATAAATTTTTTATTTTTATAGAAATTTTTCCATAAATTTTTTATTTTGTAAGAAAAATTTTCGAAAATAAATTTTTTATTATAGAAAATTTTCGATAATTTTTTATTTTTATAGAAGATTTCCATAAATTATATTTTTATAGACAAAATTTATTGATAATTTTAAGAAAATTTTCGAAAAATTTTATTCTTATTAGACCAATTTTTCGTAAATTTTTTTAATTTTTAATAGAAAATTTCAATCAATTTTTTTATTTTTAATAGAAAATTTGATAATTTTCAACTTTTTTATAGACAATTTCGATAATTTTTATCTTTTTTTATAGAAATTTGATAATTTTCATCTTTTATAGACAATTTTTCGATTAAGAATTTTTCAATCTTTTTAATAGACAATTTTCGATGAAATTTCATCTTTTTTTTTTGAATTTATAGAAAATTTCGATAAACTTTACTAAAACCTTCTTTTAATAGAAAATTTTCGAATAAATTTTCAATCTTTCCCCTTATAGAATTTCGATAAATTTTCATCTTTTTATAAAGAAATTTCGATAAATTTTTCATCTTTTTTTATTAGACAATTTTTTCGGATTTAAATTTCATCTTTTTTATAGGACAATTTCGATAAATTTTTTCATCCTTTTTTATAGCCAATTTTCGATAAGGAAGTTTTCCAATAAATTCTTATATTTATGGGAAGTTTTTCAATAAATTTCTTTATATTTTATGGGAAGTTTTCGATAAATTTTTACTTTAATGAAAATTTTCGAATCAATTTGTATTTTCAAAGTAAATTAATTGATGTTTTTTTAATTTTATAGAAAATTTTGATAAATAATTTTTTATTTTTATAGATTAATGTTCGATAAAATTTTGTATTTTTTATACAAAAGTTCGATAGATTTTTTTTTACTTTTATACAAAATTGTCGAATAATTTTCCCTTTATTTTTTATAGTTCGATAAATTTTGTATATTTTTTATAGAGAAATTATCGATTTAGGAAATTTTTGATAATTTTTTTTTTTTTTTTTTTTTTTGTACAAAATTTCGATAATTTTTTTTATTTTTATAGAAAAAGTTCGATTAATTATGTATTTTTATAGAAAATTTGCGGTAATTTTTTTTATTTTTATTGAAATAAAAAAAAATATTCGATAAATATTTACTAAAAATTTCATTTTTTTTTTAGAAAATTTTCGATAAATTATTTATTTTTATAAAAAATTTTCGATAATTTTTTTATTATCATAGAAAATTGTTGATCAATTCCGTATTTTATAGAAAATCATTATTGTCATAGAAAATTTTTGATCAATTTTAAATTTTTATTGAAGATTTTCGATAAATTTTAGATCAAATTTCTATTTTGATAAAAATTTTCTATAATTTTTCCATTTTTATAGAAAATCTGCAATAAAATGTATTGAAAATTTCTCTAATTATAGAAGATTTTCAATATTTTTTATAAAAAATTTTCGATATCTTTTTGTAGAAAATTTTCGATATTATTTTATATAAAATGTCCGACAACTTTTTATTGAAAATTTTAGATAAAATTTATCTGATTTATATAAAATTTTTCATAGAAAGGTCTGTGATTTCCTCTTTATAGAAAATTTTCCTTTTTATAGAAAAATTTCTGTGAATATTCTTTTTTATAAAGAATTTTCTTTCTATGATTTTTGTTTCTTTTTTTATAGAAAATTGTCTATGAATTTTCATGCATTGGAAAATTTTATTTACTTATTTATTAATTTATTAATTAATTTATTTATTTATTTATAGAAAATATTTTCTATAATATTTTTCTTCATAAAAAATTTGGGATTTTTTTTATTACAAATTCTCTGAATTCTATGAATAGGATTTTGTTTTATAGAAATTTTTTATGATTTTATTTTTCATAGAAAATTTTATAAGATTTTCTTTTTATAGAAAATTTACTGTAATTTTCTTTTTCATAGAAAAGTTTGTTTTATTTTTAATTCCCTTAATTGTGATTCTTTTAAGAAAAAGTTTTTGGATTTTTTTAAAGAATATTTTATGATTTTTTTTTTTTCTTAGAAGTTTTAATGATTTTTTTTTTTTTTTTTTTTTTAAAAATTTTTTATAATTTTTTTTTTTTAAGAAAATTTTATGATTTTTTTTCTTTGATAGAAAATTTTCTATAATTTTTCTTTCATAGAAAATCACATCCAACTGGTCACCTTAAATACTTTACCATGTTTTCTAATCACATGAGTGTTGTGTGGCATCATATGTTTTGTGTGTAATTTTATTTAATGTACCCCGTATATTGTTAGCAAGTGTTGCTATTGTGGCGATTTCCTACTGTGTACCTAAGCGTATTTCACTCATTCATCAAATTCTATTATGGTTTACTGCTGTTTTCAATTGCATTCGTTAAGAATAATGAAGGAAAAAAGTAAATAAAAATAAAGCAACTTAGGTGAATAAATATATTCACAGAATCCTAATTCTAAGTACTTATATGGGGTTCAATAATTTTTGGTTTTAGAATTACTAAATGCCTTTACTTTTTATATATTACAGAATTCTAAAGCATTGCCAACCGCCTTAACCGAACATTTGAAGCATTTTGCTTTAGAAGTATTTGAATGATATTTTGGCGTTAACTTTTGAATAGAATTTTTAAAGGGATAATGAGGCATGATTTCTATAACATTTTCATAGAATTTTACAGTTTCATATGTATGAGTGTATGAGTATATGATTTAAATTTATTTGTTTATGTTTTTAATGTTTGTTGGATGATTCTTTTTTTCAATATTTTTGGTTCAAGTGTTTGATTCATTACAATTTGCTCTGTTTTCTGGGTGGTTTATTTTCTTTAGGTGTTGAGGGAATTATTGCGGGGAAAATGTTTTTTTTTTCCAAAAATTTTACTTAGACTTGAGAGATTTATGTATGATAACCTTGAAAATAAAAAAGAGAGAAGCATATGGTTTATTTTAAAAGAAATATATGAATTGACATTTAAATATATTGCAGGAAAATTTAATAAATTTTATAGAATATTTTGTTTTTAAAAAGAAAATGTTGAAAGTTTTTTTATTAAAGAAAATTTTCAAATATTTTTCTTTAGAAAAATAACGTGTTTTTTGTACTAAAAAAAATTTCGAAAAATTTCTCTTTAAAAAAAAAAAAAAAATTCTCTTAAAAGAGAAAATTTTGTTTTTTTTTTTAATATCCTTTTATATTAAAAAAATTCTCTATTTAATATTTAATTTTATTTTCTTTAATCCACACCACTAACTTAGTCTAAATTATAAATTTAATCAACAAATGTATTTTATTACTATATTTTTTTTTAACATTTCCTACCAACTTCTTGGAGTTAATCCAAAAAAAAAATAAAACACACACACATACAAAGTAAATTAAAACTAAAATGTAATTGGAGCAAAAACCAAATAAAAAAGGAGCAAAAAAAAAAAAAACAAAAACAAAAAGTAAATACCATAAAAAAGATTGAAAATTATTATTATGGAAAACAGTTGCTTTACTTTAGTTTTAACTCTTCTGTATATAAAAGAAAACTTTTTCTTAAAATGACAATAAATAAAAGCTCTATACTCTGGTAATTTAAACTAAAAGTTTTATTTTTTTAATACAAAAAAAAAAAAATACTACAAAAAACCAACTAAACATTTTAAAAAATTCAAAAAATAAAGTCATAAAAATAAAAGCAGTACTTTAGTACTTTAGCTAAAAAGAAACAAAGCTGCAAGAAAGAAAAAAAAAAAGGATTCTTGTAATAAAATAACAAATTTTATTTTAAGTTCTTTTTTTATATTTATAAGGATTTAGATTTTATGTGAAAGCTTTGAAATTAAAATTACAAAAACAAAGCAGCTAATTAACCTGTTTTTTGTTCATTATATAAATTATAATTTTTCTTTCTTCTTTTATTTTTTAATTTTAGGTTTTTCTCATTTAAAAAACATTGGAAAGGACTATTTTATTTTAAGCAGCAATAACAATCAACCAAAAAGGTGAAGAAGTAGAGAAGAAAGAAATAAAAAGGATTATTTTATTTCTGATTTAAATTATAAAAAGAGGTAAGTTTTTCTTGATATTTTATTTATATTTGTAAACCAACAAAATCAAATTGTTATAAATAGCAAACTTGTAAATTGTAAAAAAATAAAGTTAGAAATTTAAAGGGAAAATTTAAATTTAAAATTCGATTAAAGTTTGAAAAGAGATTTAAAAGCAATAAAAGTCGTTAAAAAATAGACACTGAAAAGGTAATAAAATTATTTGTAATAATGAAAAAATTATGGGGATTTCTCAGACAATTCACAAGTTCTCTTTTCTGAATTGAAACTAGTTCTCGCGGTAAATCGCCGTTTATTGAGGTTGCTCTATGTATTGAGCTTTATCTCGAAAACTACTTGTCTGAGTTTATCCTATTAAAATGATCCTCAAGTCTTTCTTACATTACTTTTTAATACGGTCAATAGTTATAGAGATATTAAGGCGTTTTTCTGAAAAAAAAAATAAAAAAACAATTTTGCGAAAATTATTTGAAAAAAAAAAAAATAATAAAAATTCAAATTTTTATTCAAATTCAAAATTTTGTATATGAAAAATAGTTATGGAGATATTAAGACGTTTTTCTGAAAACTAAAATTTTATACAAAATTTCAAAAATTTAAATTTTTTATTAATATTAAAAATGTCCTTTATGATAAATTTGTTGCCAATAAATTTTTGATTTTTAATTTTTTGAGAAGAAATAAAAGTTATTTTTTGACTTTTATCATTTTTAAAACTAGTTAGTAAGAAACGCCAAAAGTATTCATCATTTCACAGACCGAACGCCTATAGCTAGAACGATGAAATGTAGAACTTAGGCAGAACTTTGGATCCATATAAAGGTAGACACACCTAACTTTTATTTCTGCTCGAAAAAATAAAAATCACAAAATAACTGTTATTTCCGGGCTTTTATTATAAAAATCATAACTGTTACGGTCCCTGATTTTATTAAAATCAATGCATAAGTTTTGAATTTAAAAAATATCAAATATTTTTTCTTCTTAAAAAATCGAAAATATTTTTATAAAAAATTATTTGAAATAATTTTTGTTAAAAAATCTTGAAAATATTAAAAAAGAAATTTAAATTTAGCAAATAACTTGGAATATTTTCTTAAGTAAAAAGAAAAAAATTTATAAAAATTAAAAATATTTTATTTTTTAGTTGAAGAGCTAAAAACATAGAAAGTACCTTTACTTTAAGAAAAACATAGAAATAAAAAAACCTAGAATATTTTTATAATTTAAACAAAATTTTGTGAAATTTTTTTTTAAATATCAGATTTTTTTATATTAAGATAAAATATCGAACATTTTTTTATAAAAAAAACAAGAACTTGAAATAATTTTTGTTAAAAAATCTTAAGTATAATTTTTTTTTTTCGTTATGGCGCGGATTCAGCTTAAGTTATTGGGGGAGGAAAATAAAATGTTTTTCAAAACTATTTTCCTAAATTTTATGATTTAGTACACATTTTTCATTAAAAGTTTTCATTTTGAGAAGGGAAATTTTCCTTTTTCCCTCAACGTGGATCCGCGCCTGTTTTAGTTTAACAAAACATCGCAAAATTTTCTATAAGAAATAAAACCTAAAAAAAAAAATATATTAAAAAGGAAAACTTCAAAAAAATCTGTACTAGGAAATGATATCATATATGTCTTTCAATTAGGAAAGAAAACATCGAAAATTGTTTATAAAAGAAATTCAAATAATTTTTCTTAAAAAAATATTGTGAAAACTTTAATTTTATTAAAAAATTAACATAATTAAGTAAAAAAAAAAAAAACATCGAAAAACAAATTTTTTATAGAAAAAGTAGAATATTTTTTAGTTTCATAAACGTTGCTAATTTTTTTTTTATGAAGAAACAATTGAAAAAAAAAATTGTAAAAACAAGTTATGAAAAGATAGAGAACAAATCAGAAAAATCCCTAAGACCATATCCATTAGCGTGTCGGTTGAAATAGCGTTTATGAAGCCAACCAACAGCTGACGTATATAATTTATTATCATACCATCGGAAATCCTTTCAAAAATTTTGCTATTAAAATTTAGCAGATCGTTGTATTAATGACGGAGAAGAAGATTTGGAAATTATGTAAAAAAAAATTCTAAACATTTTTTTTATTAGATAGGAAAACTTCAAGATAATCTATATTAGAAAGTAATGTCAAATATTTATTTCAATTTGAAAAGAAAACATCGAAAATTTTTTATAAACGCAATTAAATAATTTTTCTTAAAAAATATCATGTTACAAAGCAAAATGAAAAACGTTTCAATTTAACAATAATTACGAATATTTTTTTTAGTACTAAAAAAGATTTCGAAAAAAAGATATATTTAAAAATTTAAATTTTTTTATGAAAAACAAATTTTTATGAAACAAATTTTTGTAAAAAAAAATATTAAAAAAAATATTAAAAAAATATTCAGAAAATATCTCAAAAATCGATAGGACCATATACTTCCTTGTGTCAGTTGAAATGGCGTTTCTAAAGCCCAGCGATAACTAACATATATAATACGCATATTAAACGATCAGAAATCCTTTCGAGAATTTTGCTATTGAAATAAAGCAAGATTGGTTTAATAATGGCAAAGATATGCTTTAAACACTAAAGAAGATTTGCAAAGATTTGAAAATTTTTATTTAGAAGATTTTTTTTATATTATTCAGAAAACGTCGTAAATTATTTTTAATAGGAAATTAAACATCGACACCTTCTCATAAAGAGTACGTTCGAATTTTTTTATGGTCTTCAAATTTTCTTTTCATAAGAACTCAATATCCCGGGCAATTTGAAGGATCAATGTTATTGTTTTGGTATTACTTCAGAGCTTTCTTATCCTAGTTACAAATTATGCTAAAATTATTTGAACACATTGTTCTCCTTTATGGGGAGGGGGGATGTAGACTTTTTTGCAAACATTGCTTGTATATTGTATATTTCTGTGCTTCCAGAGCCCACTGTAACAAATGATTTGTTTGACCCAAAAGCTGCAAAAAACTCTGCTAGAACATACAGTATCGGTCATATAATTAACCCACCCTTAAGTAATATTTTAAAGTATTTATTTTCTTTTAATACACAAACTTTTAAAATATTTTTATGACAGGGATATGTTTTGTATACTATAGTCTAATAATTACATATAACATAGAAACCAAACATTCCCATGGACAACTAATTAGCCCACTATATAAAAAAAATTTAAAATGCAAGTAGCCTTTGAAAAAGTTTTATTTAATAAAATAAATTATATTAAAAGAAAGACTTTTGCTGCGTATAGAACTATTATTTCTTTAAAATGGGCAAGACATCATCGTGTACACCAGAACTTCGTAAGATTATACTTAGCATAAAAAATCGCAATAAAAACATTTCTGAAATAGCTAGAGCTAGCTGGCAGATCAAGGAAAATGGTAAGAAATACTCTTAAATCTCATGACAATATAAAACTTGCAAATCTTGCTGTTGCAAGAAAAAAGAGACCTAAGAAGACTAACAGTGCTGAAGATTGTTTAATTTGT